>JAQQBS010001424.1:1418607-1442184 GCA_030347275.1 Microctonus aethiopoides
AAAAAAAAAAAAAAATAAATAAATACATGAGTACATCACAAAAATAAATTCTAAAAAAAAAAAAATCTCTACAATTTCATATTTTTCACATCGCAACTCATTCAATAAAAATTCCACGCACGCAGTCTATGAATATATATTCACTCTATTACATAGAGCTTCATATGCCCTAGGGCATTTTACACACATATATATCCATACGTATATACTTCTTTTATTTTCCGTCAATTTTCATTCTATCGGAATTGTTCGTAACGCTTTCATATTTGCTCAAAGAGTTCGAAGAGAAAAAAAAAATAAAGAAACTTATAAATAAAAAAAAAATAGATAAATAAAAATATATAATTTTTAAAAGTCAATTTACGTACCCTCAAAATTCAAATTTAAATGGAAAGCAGTACACACATACACACACACACAAGGAAGATTGAGGGACGTGAATTTAATTGTGGAATAGTACAGACTCGTGGCCACGTGATGGCGAAGCCACGTAACAGCTCTCGTTAAGCAAATTTGACGAGGGGTTTAAATCAAATTACCAGACGATTCTCCCAGTTATTCACAGGTGCACACACTCGATTTCCTGGTTAACGCCAAACTTCTCTTATTAATATAATATATAACGTAACAATATAAATAAACATGCAGATATATCCTTCATTTAATTTTTATAACCTAAAAATTCACATTAATAAATTTCATCTCATAAAATTTTAATAATAATATAATCCCCATTAATATTTCTATCATGAATTATCTTATAAATTTAATGAATCTTTAACTAAAATTAATTTAAAATTAAAATAATATTAAATATTAATATAATTATTAATATTAAAATAATTCATTGTCATATATAAAATTTAATTTTGTATTAAAAATATTTATAATATTATTTTCAAGTTCATATTAATTTTATGCAGTGTATTGTACTCTAATATTAATATGCCACTCCTTGTTGACTCTATTGACTCGTCGTCAACATTGAGAATTGAATATTATATTTATGTATACAGTCAGGAGCGGCCATAAAGGAATTTTCGGAGGCCATGACCACTAACACTCCTCCAAGGCATTTCATATACATATCTATTAGCACTTATATGTATACATATGTGTATTATAATGTATCGTGTGTATGTGAATGTCTGCGCCGTATTATTCGAATAAATTGTTTCCGACCATCAAAAACTCGTGCGAGAATTTCTAAAATAATAAACCCCATTTTTATATTATCTCTCTTGTATTTACGCATCGATTATTGCGTAAGAATATATGGCTCGTAAAAATTTCCATAAACAAATTATATTACATTATTACATTGTTTATTACATTATTTAATGATAGCTTGTTTATTTTTTTTTTTTTTTTTTAGTTAGTTTTGATAGAGGAAAATTGGTATGGAATTAATTAGATAAATTTATATAATTAATTAATATTAAAAAATTATTTATAAAGGTAAATTTGTGGATTATTATTTTTCGATTAGAAATTTTTAGAAATTTTTTTTTTTTATTGACAATTATTTATTTTATTTGTATTTTATTTGATTTATTTTTTTTATTTATTCATTTGAAATTAATTGAATTTAATTTATTATTTATTTATGAAGGAAATGATGTTTGGTTATTGAAATTATGGGAATGAATACATGTATAATATGTTCACATATATGTATATATTTAATGTTATAACAGTGGGTCATGTAACGGATGGTAAAGCATCGCCATCATAAACGTACACAGTGTCAAAATATAACAGCATTATATTATAGCCAATGAAGATTATTTGGTCAATGGTCGTCAATATTTTATTGCCAATATTTTTCATTGCTTGAGCACTTTCTCGCATCATTAGATATATATTTCTCTAAATTGTCTTGATATAACTCGTAAAAAAAAAATAACTATAAAAAGTAATAAAGAAGAATGCAGTACGCTTCTTTTTATCACAATTAAATCTATTATCCAATAAAAATGTATAAAAAAAAAAATTATACGTAATAAAAGAGAATAAAAAAATATAAAATAATACTTTGATATTTCAAAGTCAGATATTTTTATGCTCTCTATGTAGAAATTATTCTTTATCTACAGCATCTGGTTAAATAACGACTTGAAAAATAATTTTTAAGCTCTCAAAAATATTTTTTCATTTAGTATAAATTATTGGAGATGAATTTTTTTTATAAAACTTATTTTATCACATTTGTCCTTGGCATTGAAGTATTGAAAAAATATTAATATTATCATATAAATAATAATATAAATATTATTATAAATATTAATATAAATATTAATAAAAATATTAAAAAAAAATATTAAAATATAAATATTAGTAAAAATATTAATAAAAATATTAAAAAAAAATATTAAAATATAAATATTAGTAAAAATATTAAAATATAAATTTTAATAAAAATATTTAAAAAAATATGAAAATATAAATATTAGTAAAAATATTAATAAAAATATTAAAATATAAATATTAATACAAATATTAAAATATGAATGTTAATATAAATATTAATATAAATATCAAAATATGAATGTTAATATAAATATTATAATATAAATATTAATAAAAATATTAATAAAAATATTAAAATATAAATATTAATACAAATATTAAAATATGAATGTTAATATAAATATTAATATAAATATTATACTATAAATAATAATAAAAATATTAATATAAATATTAAAATATGAATATGTCAATATTAATATTAATATAAATATTAAAATATGAATGTCAATATAAATATTAATATAAATATCAAAATATGAATGTTAATATAAATATTAAAATATAAATAATAATAAAAATATTAATATAAATATTAAAATATGAATGTTAATATAAATATTAAAATATAAATATTAATATAAATATTAAAATATAAATAATAATAAAAATATTAATATATAAATATTAATATTAATGTCAACTGCATATATATTTACTATATTTTTTTAAATTACCCCACAAGTTTGATATAATATTAATAATTAAATCAAAAATAATAATTGATTTAAATAAAATATTATCCTTGATATACGTCACGTTATTATATCAACTGTTATCTACATTCCAAACGTGTCTATAAATCTATTGAATAATTAATTCAATGATGATATATAATACATTTGTCCAAAAGTTTATTCACCGCATATTCAAAATCCCAATAGAGTTTCGAGGTTACCGAGTATATATTTATACATAATCCATAATCGTGTCTAGTAAACTATCACGAGGATTTTAACAAAAACAAACATATAGGAATATTGAAAGGATGCATTAACCACTGTGTATATACTATCTCTACATACATATATACACATATATGCATAGGAGTGTTCACGTACGGATGTGGTTAAAGCTGTGATAGCAAAGCCATACATGGATAAACATACTTTGTTATATAAAATTATACCTGATGTTTGTCAACAAAAATCAGAATTTAAAAAAAATATTTTCTCTTTTAATTTATATAATATATTCATCAGCTTTTTTCAAATGGTTATATAAACGAAACAAATTTTTTTCTGCTTTACAAAACTCACTTTAATAGTCTAATTAGTGTAAATTGCCGTCTCATTGCTAACACACTGTAAAAATATCTATTTAAGAAATTAAAATTCAACGCGCATTCAATTGAAAATAATTTTCCTAAATGTTTCAGTAATTTACACGCTTATCTTAATTTATTTTTATCGTTTAAATTTTTAGATACATTTTAAGATATTGAATAAAAAAGTAAGTGTATTATACATGCGTATACATAGAGAAAAAGTTTTGAAATAACATTGCACATAATTTTATTATACAGTGAAAGAGAGTTTTATATAAAATTAAATTTCTTTTTCGTGAACGAATTGAAGACAATATAAGAAAAGTTTAAATTTTGAATGCTATGATATGAAACCTCTAAAAACGAAATCGGCATAACTGCTTTCGAGGCTTTTATAATACTACAAGCGTGTACACATTTATTATATACATGTATATTTTATAAAAGAACAAAGAGAATAAAGGAAGCGAGGAGAGAGCAACGAGTACTAGAGAAAAGCGCGGTGAATTTTGCATAAAATCCATTGTAATCTCCGTAACGCTCAGTGTGGCATACAATCGCTTGAGCTTTCGTGGCTTGCGAATTTTAACTTGTATAATTAATGACCCACTATCATCCACCATTTTTATTTTATTTATCCTGGAATATTATTCGAATTTTAACGTAGACTACTATATTAAAAATTGGAACTCAATTTTTAGTCTGAACTATAGGTGTAATTATTCTCCAAAGGGAAATGAATCGAATAAAAATAGTCGACGTTATATTATAGAAATAAAAAAAAAAAAATAAAATAAATGTGAAAGCATTGAGTAAGTTACAACGAAACTTTATTTATTTTTTCGTTTTTATTTTTCTCTCCAACTTTTCTACTTGGCTGTTTGCTTTATTGGGGTAGTTGGTAGATTGTCTAAAAAGAAACATATGGAACAATCGATCTTGGAAAATTGCCAAAAGCTCATGGGATGCGTCGTTTAAAAACCCAAATTGATCGTAGAAAAATCGTAAAAATTTTTTACCTTTATTTTATTTTAAATTCATCAAACAACGATTATATTTATTTATATAATTTATTTACTATTATTATTAGCATTATTATCACAATAATAAATTTTATTATTGTCGTTTAATCCAAGAAAAACCAAAAATAAATATAAATATATTTGCTATAATAAATGATAAAGAATAAAACACCATCAGCTACAATTTTTTTTTATTATTTACATTTATTTATTTCTCATCTTCCACTTTAAGTTAACGATCCTCATAAATTAACTATAATGGACGATTAAATTCAATGACTTTTAACTCCCTCTAACTCTCTACACCTACAAAAAAAAAAAAAAAAAAATGCATTCTATATTATTCTACAATAGAAAAAAAAAACATTTCATCACTGATGTAAAATGTAAAAATATTCATAACATGAAAAAAGAATCAAAATAAAAAAAAAAAAGAAAATAAATAAAAGACAAGTACGCGAGTGAATGAAGAAATACATATGATGTTGTGGCAACGACGCGTGTGTATACGCGTCCATTCAGTCGCGTAGTGTCTTCCTTACTTATTTTTTATTTTCTCCACTCTGTTTTCCGTTCCCCCACGCCATCTTGGGCCCCACTACCAGTCTCGCCCGCGAAACCTTGTTCTCTTACCTATAGTATTAACATTCCTTTCGCGCCATCCTCGTCCGGTTCCGACGCGAGCAAAGAGAACGCAAACGCGTTCATATACACATACATATAATATATACACGATGAATTAAACTCGTGCACAACTATGTACTACTTCCCTTTTGACGCATTGCCGTCTATTTTTCCGTATCAATTAATAACCCCCTGTTGGAATTTCTTACACCTCTAACGATTATAATATTAATAATAATTATTATTTTTATTTTTTCATTCCGGTAGAATAATTATTATAATAAAGAGCTGTATGTAATAATAAAATTTATTATATTAAATGATACGTATATACACTTGGTAATATTGTAGTGTTATATTGGTTAATGATAATGGGAGTGGACAGGAGAAAGTGAGGAAAATATAAAGAGAAAGATGTTCTGGGTCAAATGTATTATATTCTCTAAGAACACCCACCACGATTTAATCCTCTCCGATGGTCTTCTTGGAAGACACACACATATCTTCAAAGATTCACGAAGAGAGTGCAACAAGGGAATAGAGTAATTTAGATAACCGCTACTCTTTCTGCATTGCCGAGGGCATCGTTTCTTTTATTTTTTCCTCTTCGCATTAAAACCCCTCGCGATATTTCAAAAATGAAAATAACTCTAAAAAAAAAAATACTATGTATATATTCTACTTATTCTTATACATAACAACATAACTACATTCCACTTCTTCCAAATCATTATTCTTCATAAATACAATTACAAACAAAAAGAATTTGTCTCAAATATTACAATTCAAACATTTTATTCCGTCTGTCATATTTGTCAGCGACGCTGAATCTTCACCAATAACAAAAGTAAAATATATTCATATATCACATTATATAAATACACATATATTATTTATTGTATATACATAACCATAATGTCAATTGGTTTGTAAAGAGTGAGTAACGAACAGTGTCTAGACAATGTATTCAACGCTTGATGTGTAGGATTGAAAAGTCTTTCTTATTTTTCTTTATTAATTCTCTCCAACAGCATCCAGGCGACAAAAGCTTTTGCGCGCACACCTCAGAGCGCGAGTTATGCATCGATGGCGCGCAAATAAATGCTCCACCACTCAAGACAACAGAGCCCCGGCCCCTAATACATATAAACCTACATACATATACATATAATACACGCGAGCCCAAACCTTATAGTATATAGTTAGTAGTACACACGAGAACGCCGCGCGCTTTTAACTCTATCTCTGTTATACGCGTACTATTATTTTTTTTTTCTCCCTTCCTTTCTCTCACATTCATCCACTATCGCGTGTTGCTATATGTGAATGTGTATATATATATATATTTATATGTATACAAATACATGTGAGTATATATAAAACGAACTTTATACTTTTATCTCTATTCAATACTTACAACAACAACCAACGACTGCCCTGACTTACTCGCTCCCACTTTCGCATTCTTACTCGTCTCAGCGTTGTTGTTTGCTCCCACCAGCGCATCAGGTTCACGTTTGTTGGCATCCCCCCACCAATATCACTATACTACTGTCATCATCGCAGGTAACGTGCCAGCGGCAGGCAATGGCGCCTGCACCTGGGGGTAACCGTTCACTGTGTTGTTAAAAAGCACATCATTGGTCAATTCTTACTATACTCAATGCCCATTGGTTTATTTGACGGTTACGCCGGCACAAGACTTTAATCTCATTTACCGTAGGCGCGCTGATGTTCAGTGTTCAACTTACCTCGGCCCCACGGACAGCCAGGCGGACATTTTGTGCGCTATAGTGGTGTAAAGCGTGTGTTGTATTGTGTATATACGCGCGTAGTGTGAAAAAAGAAAAGGATACATTTTCTTTTTTTTTTTTTTCTTTCTTTTGTTTTCAATGGATGGGACATGTACACACACTCAAGCAGATAAACATATATAGATTATTGTATGAGTTGGAGGGAAACCGCTTGTTGATGGTGAAGATACAAGTGCGGAAAACGTTAAAGTGTTTAACCGTTGAAAGTGATGTGTGTGTGTGTGTTGTGTCGTCCCCCTGACTAGTTCGTGAACGCGCGGTTCCCATTCTGTTCTCTTCGTCTGATGTCGTTTTGTTTCTTTTATCTTCTTTGAGTTTCTCATCCGCGGCTACTTTGGCTTTTGCTTGGGTGTATGACAAGCTGGGATCGCGAGACACCGGGTGACTCGCGGTAAAAGGTTGCCGCCGCGTTCGCGCAGTTTCACAACTGTACAACATTAAAATACACAATCGTGAATCATCGTGTGCGCAAAAATTCATTCGCGTGTGCGCTTGCGCTATTAATAAAAGCTGTCTTTGAAAAATAAAATGTGGATCGCGTTGTGAAATCAACTGTTTATTGAGTTTAATCTGATTTGAGATTTATCTCAATATTTATTACTGTTTATTCAATGGCGGTTTTGCGACATTAATTGCCATCTTGGTGAGGTTTCTGGTGTGTTGCTTAAAAATAATATTACGTGAATTTTTATATTATTAAAAGATATTTTTAATTATAATAATTATTAAGATGATGTTGGTAATATCTGTTTTGATGTTAAAATAAAATGAAGATAAATCTAGTGATGAAATTTCAATTGATAGAAGTGTAAAAGGTTAACCAAGGGCAGTGTACAAGTGTTTAGTGGAAAAAAAATTAAGTGCTTTCTATTGGTTCCCTTGAAATCTGGATTACACGGGGGAGCCGAGTGCCTTCAACCTTCTACCGGTTCACAAGAAAGGTGAGCGATCGATTCTCCTGTCCAATTAAATTACGACCGGTCTCATTCGTCCCCCATCTTATAATAACATACACGCATTCACCTCATTCTCAACATAATAAAATTAATATATCCACATTTGTTGGAAATAAATAAAAAAATATAACTGTCTTTGATTGTGAAATCGATTGCGCTTGGTTGTTATGAAAAATATTATACGCCAATCGATGAGATGTAATCGCGTGTCCCAAAAATGTTTTTAATTTTATTTTATTTTATTTTATTACATTTGTATTCTCCAATCAATGTTTTTGTTGGAGACATCAGTGGAATGGTATTAAAGGGATCCACATGAGAGATTCCGTAGAAATGTTAATGCCGCGTTTCTCAGTCGGCTCATTAGAACCGGTGTCATTAAATAATTCCCGCGTGAAATGCATTTTCCTACACGAGATCGAGGATCATATACATGTTGTATCGTAGTCGTTGTCATTTTATTCCCATCGTTTATCTACATAACACAGCGGGGAACTCTTGTTATTTCATATTATTTTTTATTTCAGAACAAGAAAATAAAAAAATATAAAGAAAAGAAATATATTAATTACCGGATATTATCAACTATCGATCGATATGTATAACTCTATCATTAATTTCTGCCATTCAATATCGATGACCAATTAATCACAGACTGTAGAGTAAATGAAATAATATTCCCCGGATGTACTCAATGATACAAGAGATACTATTATTATATTAAAATTTTTAATTAATTGTGAAACAAGAATAAAAAATAATAAAAAAAAAATTTTTTTTTATAATCTCATATATATTTCTTTTTTCTTTTATTATTCCATTCGGTCAGTAATTTCATTGGAAAACTTTACAAGTGACATTGATATAGAATTTTTAGAACGGAAGGATGTATAACAAAAAGAAAACGTAAATAAAAAAATAAAAAAAATAAAAAAAATTGTCAGGTTATATTTCTTCAGAGGAAAAACCTGTCTTGTATCACTTCGTTCTCAAAGTGGACACTTTATATACAAAAGAATAAAAAAGAATAAAAGAATGGAAGAGATGGTTCTTGCGTTGTTCTCGTTGTCGTTGTCGTTGTCGTGTGCATTGTCGCTATAAAGTCAAGATGAGGAGCGACGCCCGCGACCAACGATCGTGTCTCAGCCAGAAGAAAAGTCACGGCTTCAAGATCTGGCGAAGGCACGACCTCGAGCGACGACTCGTCGGAATCGCGTAACCTTGAAACTCCGCAGCTCTCTCGACCCTTCTCGCGCGCATGATTAAAAACACACTCGAGACTCCATCGCGCATGGAATGCACACGCTCTTGGGACTTTCTACCGCTTCTCTCTGCTTCTTTCTGCTTCTTTCTATATATCCTTAACATATATATTCTCTTCCCTCGTTCGACTCTACAGATAAAAGAATAAATATAATTATTTTTTTTATTTTCATTTTTATTTTCAACTTTGTTACTGCAATCCAATATCCAATAATTAAAGAAAAAAAAATAATAACTGCTCTCTCTCTATCTCTCTATCTATCTCAATATATTACATATAAATACCCATATATATATATATATAAAAAAATAAAAAAATAGAATTTCAATGAATAATCTCATTGATATCATCGGTATTTAAAATTATATGTGTATATCAACAGTGATTTCATATTTCACAAAAGCCACACACATAATATACATATATACCACTGAGGGGGAGACAATGAGGCGCCATATTATACATATATAATGATGCTTTTCCGTTCTGAATCCCGTAAGTACAACTCGTCGCGAAATGTTCGTGCGAAATTGCACCGTTTCAATATTTACCACACACCAACATCAACTTTTTACTCCCTCAAATTGTACATAAAAATTTTTTTTTTTATCTCAATCCGTGTGATGTACTTCATCATTATAACGATCACTCATTATCCTCTTTACATATTTCCTCTTGGGGTGTGTAATTAATTTGATATTATCATACAGATACAGAAAAAAAAAATCAAGATAAAATCCAAACGAAATAATAAAATAAAAAAATATTATAAATAATATAAAAAAATTTTTTTTTAATTGATCTCTATGTAATAATATTATTATTAATAATAATAATGATAAATAATTTGTTTATCAAAGTGCTACATGGTTTACAAAAATATTATAAATAATATTAAAAAAATTTTTTTGTAATTGATTTCTATGTAATAATATTATTATTAATAATAATAATGATAAATAATTTGTTTAAGTGTTACATGGTTTACAAAAATTTATAAAGGAAATTAGAGAACAAAATAAATAAATAAATAACAAATTCCAATTTAAAATTTGGATAATAATTAATAATTTCTAAGTAATTTTTTTAAAGTATATATTGAGCTCACTACAATTTTTTATATCATTAATATTGACACATATTTTATTTTGAAAATTAATATATGGGTATGTATTATTTATACATATGCAAGTCCATTTATCAGGATACAAATTAACCATATTCATCGTGATTAACTTGGCCGCAAAATGCGATTGGCGGCTTGCCAATAATTATATATCGATAATTACCACACGCGACAGGACACGTACTCGTACATATGTACATGTAAATATATATAAGTGCTATAATATGTATATAATGTATTAGTAACCGACTTTGGTAAAGTATTACACAGCAAATGATATTGGATTAATAAACGGTTTGAATGTTGAGCATATATGTTTATAATTCATATATGCGTGGTTACGTTCTATAATATATTAATTCGTTATTGAGATAATCGTTGTGTACAGCAATAGCTGATGCAGTTTAGTATCACTAATTAATCCGTTTGTATTTGATGGTACATACAAAGCTCATCACCATATATACAATTCACCAATAATCTCAGTGTTTTATATACGCAGTAGTAGATAATAATGCTGCACTTATTTAATACATCGACGCATGATAAAATTTATTTAATTATCCAACAAAATTTATTTTATTATTTTCAAACCTTTATAAATAAACACTATGGAATTTATTTTTATTGTATATATTTGTTTTTCAGGACCACACACGGAACGCAATGGCATGAGAGAGGGCGCCAGCAACGTTGCCGAGGTGGTGAGTTTATATAATTTTAAATTAAAAAAATTTTATTCCGATCTTTTTTATTATATAATTTTTTTTTTTTCCTCTACGATATTTAATTAAAAAATTTCGCCAATATGTATATTCACGACTGTGAAAAATTTTATTGGCCACTCTTGCAGAATAGTACTATTCTGGAAGAACATTTGCGCGACGTCATATAAAAAATTTGGAAATTCTTAAAATATGTGAATCAGTGAACTTTAATTTCACGGTGTGTTGGATCACAAACGCTTCGCACTATTTCGTGTTCAGAACGTGACAAATAGCGAAATGCCCTAGGGTGAACTCTCTGTACATATATATATATGTATATATATATAATAGATATATACATATGTATAACAAAGGGTCTTTGGTCTCTCGTCTATACATATATAATATTTGTATACATAAATAAATGTACAGACATATAACTTTTGCCTTTCTCTTTTCCGACGTGACTTTTCCTCTCCGCCGCCGCATAGTAGAGGTCGTTGAAATGCAGTGAGAAAAGGGGGTCGTACATTATATTTATGCAGTACACCAGGAGAAATATATATATTTTCGAAAGGCCTTCAAGCAACCGACGTTGCCCCGTCGTCATCGTCGTCGTCGACGACGGTATAAGTCCAAGCACGAAGTCGACAATTAAGTCAAGACTCACATCGAAGTAGGCTACCAGGTTGAATCGTATATAAACATTGTAAGACACACATACACACATATGTATATATTTATTTATGTACATATGTATACATGAAGTACACAATCTTGACACATTTGGAATCGTCTCACTTTCTCCTGATGTCTTTTGATAATTATCTCTCGTTTATTAACACACTGTAAAATAATTGATAACTAGATTCAGTTTGTCATCAATATTTAATCCTATTTATTTATTTATTTATTTATTCAGTGAATAATATATATGAATAATTTTTTTTTCGTGATGATATATTTAGAAGAATATTAAACTCAATTAATTTTTATAATTGTTCATCATTGGAGAGAAGTCTGTTCAAGTGTAACATTTATACTAATAACGCCAACATGGAAACTCCACATCGTTGAATTGCCCTGGATCTGGACAGTAATTAGAGCTGGTAACATTAATTAGCACGAGGACGCGCTACCGCGTTTTAGGGGCGTCCTTAAAGCTCACTCATCCATGCTAGTTGTGTGTGCCATTGCGTATCTATATACATATAGATATATATCTACTATGTATTTGCAAATATATATCTAAAGTATAAATTTTGTATACTAGAAATAGAATTATTTATAGTGGAATGCAGAAAAAAAATACTGGGTATTTTTAAATATTATTAAATATTATTAAATTTCTGATAATTAATAGCTTAATTAATACGTCATGTTGACCAGATTACTGACGCATGTATTCATTAACGTAGCTTTCATGTGTCATTTGAATTGAGTAATTGAATTCAAATGAGTTGAATGTATAAATCCGAGCGCATCAATTTGATATGTACAATTTAATTATTTTATTTGATAAAAATATTTTATTAGTATAATAGATATAATAATTATAAAATAATATATGTTTAATACTACGTATACGTGATTAAATATGTATCTGATTTGTTTATATGATTATATTTGTATTGATGATCAAATGGATAATAGCAATACACCTTTCGTGTGAATTTTGCACTTCCGAAATTTATATATATTAAAATTAAATAAATATATATTACTTTGAGCTTTTATTGGAAATCGATAAGCTTCTTCATGCGTTATATTTTCTCTCGGTGCTCTCGATTGTACGATATTACATGGAGGAATTGAAAAATATCAATGATACGTATACACAAATATTAATAAAGAAAAAATAAAAATGAAAATATAAATAAAATAAATATAAAAAAGTTTATTAAATAAAAAAATTTATTTAATATTTTTATAAAAGTATTGGAATATATATTCTTTAATTTTATATTGAATATATAAAATACTTTTATTTAAATTGTTATAAATTAATTGTGTAAAATAATAAAAAAAAAAAACTGAAAGAATTATTATGTGAATTATAAACAAATAATTTTAGATATGTATTTTGTGTTGAAAATAAGGGTGTGAATTATTACACAGACATATCAAGAAGATGTGGTTTGATATAAAAAAAAAAAAGATTTTGTAACGGGTGTCCAGTATAAGAATGCCATGGGAACCCACGATTAAGTAAGTTCACCATGCGCAAACCAAATGGAAAGTGGAAACACTTTTAAATATTATCATCTTTTATTTTTTTTTCCTCCTTCCTCTTCTTCTCTGAAGCATTCTCTCTCATTGCAATGCAGTCTTTGATACTTTATACCGTGGTAATCGGGTCGCTTGTCTTGTCACAATCACTACTTTATTATTGCACTTGCATAACATTTCCTTCTTTTCATTCAATTCTAAAATTAAATATCAAAAAAAAAAAAAAAAGAAATTTTATCGATAAATTATTTCTCTCACCTCTTACATAATAAATTCATTCTCCTATTTTTTCTTTCACATCTTTAATCCATCTACATACATAGTCATCTATATATCTATCTATATATATTTTTTTTTATTCCCTTCACCAAGAATGAAAGGTATCCCTTGTGCTTGCATGCACCAGCTCGATTCTTTGAAGCGTGTTCCATTGGAAAATATATATACCTAGACACAAAAGAAAAATTCATATAGATATATATATATATATTGCTGACATAAGACTGGCTGACACTTGCCAGACCTGACCTGCCTATATATTTTCCACAGACCCGAGGAGTTTAAACCGATGCACTTGAAAAGGTTCAGTCGCATATAATCTCCAGTCATATATCCAAAAGGACGGATATAATAGACAAATGGTTTTAATACTGTAACAGATACAAACCTGTCTATGTTTACATGCATATATATATTATATGTATATAATCAATATCTATCTCCTCAGTTGATCACTTAAACGCATTTATACACATCCGTATTTTTATTATGGATTTAAAATTATTTTTTTTTATTGTAAAATTATTACGATTTTAAAATACACATTTATAAGTATTATAGTAAACTCAGCTTTTTTTTTTTTATAAAATAGCACTCTATATATATATATGTATATATATTTGAGTGTGTATATTTTATATATGTTCACCGCTTTCGTGTGTAAATCGAGGTCTGGTTGTACTTCTAGACCTCTCCACGATGGTTCATGTATATACAATCGACCTGCTTTCTCTGACGACGTTGTAAACGTTCATGTGATGAGAGAGGCAAAGAACCCAAGAGTGCACTTGTACATACACTCTGTATATATTATATATACATATAGTAAAATAAAACCCCATCACTGCAAAAGAGGAAAAAAAAATATTTAAAATACATATCAATTAATACAAAACTAAAACTAAAAAAATATTTTCTACTTCATTTCTATATTTCATAATCACTTTATTAAATATTTCCACATACGGGTAATAAACCCTACTTAAGGAATATTTTCAATAATATAAAAAATGTCCAAATTAATTATTAAGTTTTAATATTAATCGTTATACATATTCAAATACATTTTTCATAAAATGTAAATAATAAATTATAATTTTTATTATAAACAAACAATAAATTAATCATTTATATCATTTATAGGCCTATTATTTATACCCGCGATCAGTACCTTATATCAAAAACCGCAAATATGTATCTAGTTTTGATCTCCCAAAATCAACCACGTCAAATTATTTCCAAAGTCAAATATTAAATTTGATATTGCACATATACAAACAATCTGTAACTTCTATAGTCTATACTATATCATTTTACTCAATATACACACACACACACATATATACATATATATATAACACTCGTGAGTTCTCTGAGCACTTCACTCTTCTTCATCTCAATTTCTGCATATACATATATATATTGTGTACATGACCGAGTCGAATTCTTGAAATATCCGGTATGCGCACGCTATCTAACCCAACGATTCAGTCAATCCAATTTCCGTAAGCAATATGGGTATATATATAAATGTATAGTATATATATGATATATATACTATACATAGCAATATATATACATATATAAATAGCAGACAAGTAGGATAGTAATGCATATCCATGCAAGATAAACCTTTTCAGGGTCCTTCTCGTGCAGCTCTCTCCATTTTGAACCACTCAAATCGGATCACGACAACGAGTACAAGTATATATATATATTTATATACGAATATACATACGTATGTGTATGTATATACATAAGGGAAGAGGCAAGTGCATGAGAGAAAATGCCAGAAGAAAATATACAAGAAGATGAATTGTGAGAGAGTGTTCATGTACACTTTACTAGTGAACATTTTACATTGGTCGCGCTTCTTCTCCATCAAGCTCTATGTATAATATCATGTATATTATAAATACATATATGTATATACTATGTGTATATGTGTATAGGATATATATATTTGTGTAAATGTGCACTTATACTCTCTTCGCGTAACAATCTCGTGGCTTGTTTAAGAGCGTTTTAAATTCGCGTCGATATTCTGTACGAGATTAAGTACTGGGAAACCACCGCGCGTCTGTGGTCATAAACGAATGCCTTCGGGGTATATTGAACGAGAAACGTTTGTATTGAAGCCCACTTTACATTGGCCTCTGAATATATAAACCTAAACTTGTGCACAATGATAATAATATATTTTAATGATAAGACTCTTGAATTGCATTTGCAATTGTGTATATATTGAGGTAATACCTAAGACCACAAAATTTATGGTAGAGCTGTGTGTGTATATATAGTAGTCCACCGCAGTGGTGAGAGTTAATTGGAAATAAAAATTAGATTATAATCATTTGTTTATATATGTTTGTTTAAAATTTATTTTTCATTTTATTTATTTGCTCGTTTTTTTTTTTTGTGCGATTAATAATACAACAACTGTTTTATAATTACGCTGTCAACTACATTTATTTTCAGCAAATTTATATATGTATGCATATTTATGTAGACGTCGAGAGCATATAAACAGTAAAATTCTAGCTGCAATATTTTATGTAAATATTTACATGTTGTAAGAAAGAATGAAAGAGAAACTATAGAAACAAAAAAAAATAATTATTAAAATATAAATTAAATATTATACTTACTTTTGATTAAATACTAGTTGAATAAAGTTAGCAGCTGTGTGGGTTGTCTGCATAATATTAATAACATTCAGTAGGAAGTAATGAAAATGTATGAATGAGAAAGGTAAAAAAATTTATATAAAAAAAAAAAAATCCTCGCACATAAATGAATTACAAAATAAAATAAAAATAAAAATAGATAACAATAGAGTGGCAATTTAAATTGATTCGATAATATCACGATAAGAATAAAGTCAGAGTCCGATGAAACCAGACGTGAAAAGGGGCGTTTTATTTGTTGCTCTACACTTTATAACGGTATATATATATACATGTATATATATGCCATTATAAAAATATATATATACGCATAAACGCACACCGCACGTGCACGTCAATATATAAATATTTTTATATTCAATAAAATTCTTATATCAAAATAAAATATTCGCAATGAATAATTTGTATGATACACGCATTTATTTTGATATTTTATTTATACATATATATGTTTACATGTATATATGTATATAAATATAAAAGCGAAGAGGCTGTAGAAATTGGAAACACTACTGTAACTGTGCGCGCGATGCATTTACGGATGTCTAAAAATAAAATTGGATGATTCGTATTTTGTTGAGTGCGCTGTGAAATTTCTGGTGGCGTTGAACCACCTTAGTCGTACCATTGTCGGCTGTCTCATCATCATACTCGTGGTTTGCAGTAGTAGTTTGTGTACTTATAAGTATATTTATATGTATATATGTGTGTGCATTCACGTGTAGATTATTATATCGTCGCAAAGGAATTTTATTAAAGTGGTAAAGTTAACACACGCACCGCACAATTTTTATTTTTATTCTTTTATAAATTCCTTGTCGTCATCATTAACGAAACCACTAACTCAAGGACGAAAGGGAAAATTTTTGAAGGCCACGATCATCACATTTGTCCCTTGCTATAATATATAATAATAATATAATATAATATATTTTAATATAAAGACGAGATTATATGAACTGATTTTGGTTTGATATTTTCGTGGCTTCGAATCGTGTTATATTCTTATTGTTTTTTTTTTTTTATTCTTTTATTATTCTTTATTTTTATTTGCTTCTCTTGTTACGCAGAGGTCGGTCAAGTGAAGTCATGGACAAACCCACGGCTATATGCGTAGTTGAGTACGGCATATATGTATATACATATATCAGTCTTTGTATATATTCTTTCTGTCTTTTTCAATGTTTGTCCACCTTTGTTTCTCTTACTTACACTACATTTACGTGTATATCTATATATATTTGTCTACTTCGCTCTCACTTACGAGAGCTATTCAATATTTAGTTACGCTATCGGACTATAAATTAGTAGTGATTAGTTTTGTTCGAGTTTACGAGCGTGGAAAATATATGTGATTGCGACTAGATTCATCAATTGATTGTTATTTATTATTCCATGCAGCAATATATATGTATATATATAGAGAGAATTAATAAATAAAAAATTAGGAGAAAATAAAAAAAAAATTAACTGGTATAGAGACAATTAAATTTAATCAATTGAGTGAATATATTGAAATATTATATTTATTATTTAATATTTATTATTCACTCGTATTTATATATTTATATCTGACATACATTTATTTCGCGCTTCATTTTACCGTATTTACATTGCTGGAAATAATTTATTAAAATTAAAAATCATAATTTAATATTTTATATAATGAATATTAATTTTTTTATGCATTAAAAAAAATTCATCGGATTTTTTTATTTTATATTTCAATAATTATTTTTAATATTTATATATATCTGATTTATTTCATTTGCTAATTTTTTTTTTTTTATATGGATATTAGCCTTTTTTTTTATGCGACGATTCGCGCGAGTATTCGATCCTTTGGGTATTGAATTAATTACTTGGTGAGTGCCATTGGTCTTTTTGCTTCATAATTAAATTTTCACTTTCTCGTTGCACTGCAGCGAGGTTGTTACGGAATATATACTTATATTTCTTGGCACGAGAGAACACCAAGAATGGCGATGAAATATGAAGTCCATCATCCCTCTCATCCCCAATGTACGTATATACTTTTACCAACAACTTGTACTAACTGCTGCCGCTGTTACTGCTGCATCACAAACACCTTTCCTTCAGAAAAGTGTCTCGTTCACGTTGCGTTATATTAAATAATGAAAATTCCCTGGTGATAATTAATTACCAACATTTTTCAAGATATTTATTTCTATTTGCTATCATGAGACAGGTAAATGCCACCAGCAATTGAATAAATATAAATATAAAATTTACATTTATTATTACATTTATTTATTCAAAAATTCGTACGATTGAAATTATATTTGTGTATTATATGAATATTTATTTTAAATTGTTTAGTAATTTATTGATGATGAATATTATACCTGATTTGGAATATCTATGTACTTATTCATTCGGTGAGCTATGGAACTACACGTTTACTAAACTACATGAACCCATAGACCACATGGAGTAGGTTAACTTAAGTGCAAATGCGTGTTACCTTTACTTGAGTTCGTTCTCCCGTTAAATCAGTTGGTCATTCTTTAGGACTTGCACGTGTTGTTCCTCTCTTCGTATGTGTATAAAATTCCCTAGCTTAGTATATTTATTTATATCTTCCTAAAAAAGAAAGAAATCTAGAAGAAATATTCAATGTAAAATTAAAATAATTGAAATGATTAATTTGTGGGTTTTAATAAAATTTTCTAGCTTAGTATATTTATTTATCTTTCTAAAAAGAAAAGAAATCTAGAAGAAATGCAATGTAAAATTAAAATAATTGAAATGATTAATTTTTGAGTTTTTATAAAATTAATAATTCAAGTGAAATTAGAGGATTTTTTAATATTTTAAGAGCAACAAAAAATGGATCGTAAAATGTGTGCTATTGTTAATCCGGAAAGTATAAGACTATCAACAATAACAGAATATTCAGAATCCAATGCAGCATCAGTAATTGATGATAGTGATGATTTAAATAAAAGAATCGTAAATGTCAGTGAGGAAAGTAATAATTTTTCTTCGTGCGAACGAACAGCATTAGGGAGTGTTGAAGACAAAAATGTGGTGATGATGGAAAATACCAAAGAGCAGCTGGAAGACGAGTCTGTGGAGTATTTTCTATTCAACGACTCGCCCATGGCCAGATTTACTAGAAGTGCCAAGTGGGCTTACAAGAAAGTGAGTAAATTATCCCAAATCTCTTCAAGTTTTTCTTATATTTCACTATAAATTTTTATTTCATAAAACAAATCAGATACTGCACTTTAAACATATCTATCATATTCATATTCATCTCTAGGTACAATAAACAAAATAGTTAACAATCCTTAATAATAATTCCGAGAGAAATAAAAATAAATAAAATTCCAACTCCAAGTGAAAAAATAAATCACATAATTTATACATATAATTTCAAACATATAACGTTAAGATAAATCACAAACTTTATCTGTTCAACGCGATTTAATTCAACACTAATTTATATATAAATTAACATATACATATTAGGGTGGGTCAAAAAAAAAGACTATTTTTTTTTTGTGGTTCCAGACATAAAAATTGGTTCCTGGGCACCTTTAGAGAATATTCACCAAGTATGAGCTCTTAATATAAATCTGTAGATCCTCCTATTCATCGTTTTTCATTTTTTTTCAAGGCTCATATTAAAAACAGAATATCTCATTATTAAGTGATTATTTAGCAAATTGATTGTACATATTTTTGAAGGAAATCGAACGCTCTACAAAAAACGTCTCTTGTACTTTTTCCATAAATCTAAGCATTTAAAAGATATTCGAGGTCAAAGTTTGACAATTTTTGAAAAAAATGTTTTTTTTTTCGTAATTTTGTAGCTCACTGGAAAATAATTGTCATCAAATGACAAAAACATATTTTCATAGGAAATTTAACGCTCTACAAAAAAGATCTCTTGGTTTAAATCGATTGCTCTAACCGTTTAGAAGATATTCGTATCCGAATCCCAATGCGTGTTGATTTTCATGATTTATTAGTAATGATTTGTTTATATTACATTTAATTCTTGAGTTTTAAACATATTCATGAAAATTTGCGTTCATATCGATTAAAAATAATTTTTTACACCTATGTCTATTTTTTTATTCGAAAATATATTTTTTTCTAATAAATTTTTTTTCAATATTTTATTCTCAACATAATCTTGTATTGTGATCCTTCATTTGTTTACTGTCCTTGACTACTAAGGTATATATTGACCACAATGCACTGCGTGAGACCCGCATTGTCTCAACTACCCCTACTTTTACCACTCTTAATGCTCAGGGCGCCTCAGCTACACTGTATTATATTCAACTGCTGCCACATTTATTCGTTATTACAATTGCAATTCTGCACCTTCAACTGCATAAGCACTATTTTTTGCTCAAAATAAGAAAACATACTTAAATAAATTGTGGTGATTTCTCATTAACTATATGAATGTTTGAAGTGTTAATTAACTGATCTCTCAATATCCAGACATATTAATAATTAAAAAACTAACAATTTTATTTGTGTGACTCGTGGCTTTACGACGCACGTATCATATTCATTGTAATTTGTGTACATGTGTGTGCGTATTTGTATAAAGTGTGCATACATCTATATTGTAGCATTTTTCATGAACTAAATTCATATTATTAATATTTGCTGAAAACAATTCATACGAAATTATTCATAAATTTATTATATAAATATTTACTGTAATTTAAAACAATAATAATGAATAAGGAAATCCCTTTAATCGGTTTACCCATGCGAAAACTTCTTGGAATAAAATTGCCAACAGTGAAAGAGATTATGAGTGTATTTTTTTATCAGCTTCATGTCCTCAAGTACTCCATTAAAAAAAGTGCCAAAAATGTAATCGATGAAGTGGTGAAACTATGGGGAAAAAATCATATTCCGACTACTAGAAGTGATTATTTAGTGACTAAAGTTCTACGATACCATAATAAATGGTTAAAATTGCAAAAAAATTTTAAGCAGAAAAAATCATCAGCACAACAAAAACAAAAAGAAGCAATATTTCTAAATGAACTAAAAATGTTATTTGATATTGTTGATAAAAAACGTTTAATAGGGCTTGATGACCGTTATAAAAATTTATATTTAAACCAAAAGAGCAGTTCTCGGAAGGAATTCATTCATCATAATACAAATGAATCAGATACGAGTGCAAATTTGATGGAAGTAGAAGAAAACAGTAAGTACCTATTACAAAATTATTATAACACTGTAGATGATATTATGCAAGTAAATGATTCTTTGTTATAATTCTTATTTTTTAAATTTATTTTATTTTATTATTATTTTATTATTATTTTAAATTTATCAAATTCGTTTCGTTTGGTATTAATCAAAATATTTAATACATTATACAATTCATGAGAAGAAATATTAAAAAGTGCTTTACAGTCAATAAATTTTTATGAGTAAGAAAAATAATTTAAAATATTATTTATAAATAATTAAACGAGAATTATGAGTCACGCACTTTTAAATTTTCCAAACTTTTAACTTTTTTATTTACTTTAAAAAAAAATGTAAACTTTTACCTTCTAGATCCAATTCAACCTTCATCGTCCTGTCAGACAATTATTGCCAGTCAAAATTCGGAGGTATCATCATTGCAATCATGCAGTCAAGCGACGAATTTTGGTTCGGATTTAGAATATGATCCACAAATAAAGATAAATCCACTAAAAATTAATATTTTAACTCCGGAGCTCATCTCTGCACTCGACAGAGCTAATGTCAGCAGCAGAAATGCAATGTTCATTATAACTCCGGTTCTATCAAGTCTTGGTATCAAAATAGAAGATACAACTCTGAGTTATAGAACAATACAACGAACTCGTATGACGTTGCGAAAAGACATTGCCCAGGGTCTTAAAAATGATTTTAAAACGCATGATAAATACGTCGTACACTGGGATGGCAAAATACTAAATGACATTGTTGAATCAAAGTCCGTAGATCGACTTCCGATTCTTTTGACTGCATTCGGTGTTGAACAATTACTTGGTGTTCCAAAAATGGCTTCTGGGTCAGCAGCAAATCAAATATCAGCCATCTTAACGACTTTAGATGAATGGGGTCTTAGTCGTTACATTAAGGCGATGTGTTTTGACACGACATCTGTTAACACAGGTAACTAATCAAAGATCTTTTATGATTAGAAAAATTTTATTGCTATTTACTCAGTTCAATGATTTCTTACAAAACTGTATTTTTGTATTCAGGAACAAATTGTTTAGATTTTTACATTTATTTCTTTTTTGAATTTGGCCTATTACAGCTTGTCAATTTAAAAATTTACTTCTGCTTTTACTACACAGGAATTCATCACGGTACATGTGTAGGAATTGAAAAAGCTCTAGGAAGAGAATTAATTTACTTACCATGTCGTCATCACATGTATGAGATTATTTTAAGGAGTGCATTTGAAGTATATTGGCCAGCATCGTCAGGACCAAATGTTTTAATATTTACACGATTCAAAAAAGTGTGGAACACTATAAATAAATCTAAATATAAAGCTGGTATCGAAGATACTATTGTTGCTGATATTCTTTTGAATGAAAAAAATGAAATATCTACTTTCATCTCACAATGTTTGCAAGTATGGTTGAATAATAGTTATATATATATTTGAATGCTTAATTGTCAATTTGAATTTAATTTTTTATTTTTTGCTAGTCAATACAACCACGAGATGATTACAGAGAATTCCTGGAACTATCACTAATTTTTCTTGGAGAAATGCCCCAAGAAAAAATCTGTTTTAAATATCCTGGTGCAGTTCATCATGCGAGATGGATGGCGAAAGCCATTTATTGCTTGAAAATATTTATTTTTAGGAACGAGTTTGTACTTACTACTAGAGAATTAAATAGTCTGCGGCATATTTGTATTTTTATAATCATGGTATATTTGAAAGCTTGGTTTTCATTAACTTCTGCGACTGCAGCTGCTAATCATGATTTACAATTTTTGAAAAAACTTATCAAATACAAAAAAATTAATGCTTCGATATCTTCAGCGACTTCTGAAAAAATGATTTTACATTTGTGGTATTTAAATGATGAACTTGCCATTTTATCTTTATTTGACGATACCGTTCCACTCGATGTAAAAAAAAAAATTGTTGAAGCTGTAAAAAATCGTGAAGGCATGAATTGTAAAGACAAACGATTAATTATTGATCGAAAAAACATAAATTCAATATTGGAAAAAGATTTGAGTAACTTCGTTTCTCAAAAATCATTGAATCTATTCAAAATTTT
>JAQQBS010001424.1:1442429-1458959 GCA_030347275.1 Microctonus aethiopoides
TGGAGTGGCATTGGTGACTGAATATAACCAATGTTTAACAAAAAATGAAGACCAATTTCAATATTTATTGCAAGTTGTCAAAGATCATCGAACCAAATATCCTACTTGCAATAAAAGACTATTTTCATAATCATAACTCAATGGCATATTTTCTCGTAAAATTTATACTTGTGTTTATACTGAATTAAAATAAATAATTTTCTATAGTAAATGAAAATTTTTTTTCTCTTACATTGATAAATTTAGAGATATATTTGAAATAAGAACGTTAATAAACTGACATGTAAATCTCTTCTACCGAAAGTTAATCGTACTTACATGTATTGAAAAACTTAAGAAATGGTCAAGAACTTTTTTTTTTCCGATATGAACGCAAATTTTCATGAATATGTTTAAAACTCAAGAATTAAATGTAATATAAACAAATCATTACTAATAAATCATGAAACTCAACACGCATTGGGATTCGGATACGAATATCTTCTAAACGGTTAGAGCAATCGATTTAAACCAAGAGATCTTTTTTGTAGAGCGTTAAATTTCCTATGAAAATATGTTTTTGTCATTTGATGACAATTATTTTCCAGTGAGCTACAAAATTACGAAAAAAAAAACATTTTTTTCAAAAATTGTCAAACTTTGACCTCGAATATCTTTTAAACGCTTAGATTTATGGAAAAAGTACAAGAGACGTTTTTTGTAGAGCGTTCGATTTCCTTCAAAAATATGTACAATCAATTTGCTAAATAATCACTTAATAATGAGATATTCTGTTTTTAATATGAGCCTTGAAAAAAAATGAAAAACGATGAATAGGAGGATCTACAGATTTATATTAAGAGCTCATACTTGGTGAATATTCTCTAAAGGTGCCCAGGAACCAATTTTTATGTCTGGAACCACAAAAAAAAAATAGTCTTTTTTTTTGACCCACCCTAATACATATATAAATATAGGAAATAAATAAATCCATGAAGCATTAGAAAAGCAATAAATTGTATGAATTCCTTTTTCATCAGGTGCAATTAAATCAGTTGGTCCTTGATGTTGTTTCGAAAAGCTTAAATATTCGTCATTTTAATTGGAGAGCTTTTTTCCCTCTATATATATATATATTCTATACGCAGATATATGGCTTTTTATTTATTTCAACTCCCTTTAACTATAATATATTATACTGCGTGACCCAAAGTCAAATACTAAAACTTCCATCAGAATAATTGCTTTATTATTCTTTCTCTCATTTACACAATTTTTTTTTTTATTTTCATCCACTCTGCGATAATTGCATTCATTTGAATTTCCCATATTGAATCACATCGATATCCAATACAACAACAGACACCTGCACGAGTACAACGTCAATTTAGTATTATGTGGTTGTCACTGAAATATATTTACATATCAAAGTCACCGATTGCAATATCTATATTATATACATTTACAAATACTAATATTTAGTGTATATATTATAGTTACTTCGTCTCATCCTCTAGCTCTACATATTCCTTATAGTGACATAGAAATTTATGTATTCATATACTCTAGAATCTCTCGACTCTATTGAATTTCATCCAGTTACTTTGCAGCTTTGATATTTCATCAAAGAAACTAAAGCTTTAGCAAGTGATAAATTAACTCATAAAAATTAATAATAAAATTATAAACCCACACATTTATGTTTATACAAAGCTAAAGTTGTCAATTTTTTACTCCACTTAAATTCGTCATGATATTTACACAAGCTATTAAAATTCATAGTATAATATCTCATGAATATTTATAAAAGAACAAAATGTTGTAGATTTTTCTTCTAATTTTTTATATACATTTTATTTTTCAATAATTTTCTTTTGCTAGTTACATAAGTTTAAAGTGAGACTCAGTATGTTGCTATTTCATTCATGACTTGTTTGGAATTGAAAACTTTGTTGTTCACTTACATAAACCGACAAAGGAGAGTACAAGGAAGAGAAAAGAGGGAAACGATATATAATTTGAAAGTCATCTGCTTGTGTCAGGCTCAAATATGTTTATGGTTAGAGAGGCGTGAGATATTTCGTGTGCTTTAAAGGCAAAGGGTAAAATGAAAAACGCACCCTTCACGTACGTCTTAACTTAAGTCTACTGCAGCTTTCAACGTCATCAGAATATATGTACAACGTGTGCGTTTGAAGAAAATGTGATTGTTGTTGAGAGTGTTCAAAGCCTGAAGCTATATAAACTATGACGCCACACTTTTATTTTACTCATTGTATGTACTCTAACATCACGATGTAGGGAAATATAGTTATGTTGAAGAATATATACATAATATATATAAGAGTTGAGTAATAGTGTACGTCTTAAAACCACGAATGACCTATTTTGCATTGTGATATAAGTCTATACTCTTTTCAAAACCTCTCTGCACATTCTTCAACCAACTTTTCTGCCTCTTATTCTTCTTCTTCATCCTACTGAATTTGTTTTATTTTTCGCATCTTACTCAAACAATATATGTATATATTATTTTATTCCCATCACGTCAACGTACGTGCGAACAAATATTTGCTTAAATTTATTCAAGACTTGCTGCTTGTTGTAATTATTAATTATATTAAAATCGTGATTAAAAATTAAAAATTTAAGCTTAATTAAAATGGTAGATAGGATGAAATTTCCAAGTTCACTTGATCTGATGATTAAATTTATTCCTTAATCCGAGTTCTACGTGAAATTTAACACTCTATTTCTCTTTACTATATTCCAGGCTATTATCTTAAGTCTCTCATGCAATTCTTGAATTTTTTTTTATTCTTTATTCTGTAGTATGTACATTAATATTATCTCATATTACATATTGTTTTATGCAATATTTATTTATTTTTTTTTTATTATGTTTAATATTTATGAAATATTGTTGATACACCAATTAATTCTATCCACGTTATCAAAAGCTTCAACACTCTTTTATTCATTGTTCAAGTATTTATAAATTCTGTAGCAAATTAAGTTAATTTTTACAGTAGTTTTATTGGTAAACGATAAAAAAAAAATGGGAAAGAGAAGTATAAGATAGTATGTATTATATGAAATAGAAAAATGAAAAAAGAAAATATGTGATGAGAAGAAGAAGAAAGAAGAGCAATAATCATTTATTTCATGATCACAAAAGCACAAGTATTATATTCGCCTCATTTATTTTATTCTGGGTGATCGCTGTTGATGCTTTTAATATTTGTCCACTTGTATTTTACGTCATAGTTACATAGGGGATGAAAAAAAAAAACAAGTGAAATAATTTGTTAAACCTTTTGGAAAAAAAATCTACAAACATGAGAATAAATTTGCAAGTTAAATTGCTTGTACGTTAAAGCTTCGAGTAACTGTATATGGAGAATACATATATAGATATGAATGAAGCCGAAAAAAAAAAAAGGAAAGTTACAAAAGTTGAAAAACGAGAAAGATCTCTCTCTAGATTTGTGAATATATTAATACTAATTTAAATTTCTTCTCCATCAATATAATAACTAAAAAAAAAAAATGTTTTATTATTATTACACAATAATATAATAAATACAAAAAAAAGGTGTTAATATTCATTGATCGTTTGTATATTTTCCAACGGATTTATAATGCAGAATATATAAAATTAGAAAACTCTCATGAATAAAAAATAAATATTTTTTTTCGTCACTAAAAAAAAAATCTGAAAAGTGTTTCAAAATAGAGTTCTTTTCAATTTTTCAAACGACTTTCAACCTATCAACCTGTAAGGGATATAAGCTAAAAAGAATAAAAAAAAAAAAGTAAGTGCTTCTCGCATCCACTCAAGAGCAAAGTTGATCAAGTCTTCTTCAACGAAGCGTTACTTTTTTTTCCCACCGTGAATTCCACATTGTCATTAAAAAAATAAAATAAATAGCGATCAACACATAGCAAAAACCCATATATATACATCAAACATACATATATATACAAATCGTACTTTAATAAAAATATAAATTATCATCAACAACTATTAAATGTCTTGCACTATAAACATTCTTCATTATACTTTAGCAATTATTATTTACTTGTCGAGTATTAATTTTTTTTATTATACAATAGAATAAATAAAAATTATCATAAAATTCTAACGATGCGTTTCCAGTTATATCAACTTTTAATTTAAAATAAACATAGAAAAATAAATGTAAAATATATATTCCAATAAAAATTACATTTGATATATAAAATAATGTTCCGTTATACTTGTTCAACGGAAGTAACTCGGCCGGGATGTCCAACGACGCGCAGAATATTTAACTTGCATCATCCGGAATGAACCGTTTTCTATTGGTATACATACACACACACACAGACACATACAGATAAATATAAACTATAAAGTAGAGTCAGAAGAACCTGTCCATATATTCGCTTGCACATCACTGAACTATAACAGACATCACCTGCAACAGGAAATTTAGTACACGCATCTATTCATATTATACATATACATTTTATTTACACACAGATATAAATATATATGTATGTATCTACTTAATGGTCTCATTTATTTTAATATGTACATGTATTTATATTGCAATAATGCAGTGTAATGTAACTTATACTTGTATAGGAATATCGACTTAAATACCTTTGGGATGACTCTCTGGCATTTGACTGTGGGCAATGCTCTTGTTTGTAAAGTAGTACGCATTGCAATTGCCCTTGTGACTGCAGTTATAATAGTGAACTAGCGCGTATTAGAGAGAAATTGTATTTATATAAAATTACCCTTGGGCAAAGAGAAGTTCATGTGCTTTTTTATTTTTTAATTTTGTTTTTTATTTTCTTACATTTATTTCTCATAACTTCATCGCT
Source organism: Microctonus aethiopoides (assembly GCA_030347275.1). Classification (NCBI taxonomy): domain Eukaryota; kingdom Metazoa; phylum Arthropoda; class Insecta; order Hymenoptera; family Braconidae; genus Microctonus; species Microctonus aethiopoides. The sequence goes on from JAQQBS010001424.1 coordinate 1,447,284, forward strand.
CGCGGTCTCCACTTTATTCCAATTAAAACTGTACGGGTTATGTATGTATGTATATATTTTAAAGTTTAACTGCTACAGCATTAAATAATTTTTTAGTTGTGTGAAGAAGAAATTTATGTGGAGAGAATTTTTTAATGATAAATGAATGAATTATTATTTTTAGTTTTGGAATTATTATGGAAGTATATATAAGGAGAAAAATGGTTGGGGATTATGTCAATTAATCTTGGTGATTATTAATTCGTCTTTGAATTTCTTTCTAGGAAGTAGGAAATAGAAATCAAGAAGGGAAGACGAAAAGATTAGGGAATTTAATAGAAATAAAATTGAAAAGAAGGAAAATTGATTAAGAGTTTTATGAACAGTCATTTGAGCTTCTAATTTCTTTTTTATTTTTATTTCTTTCTTTATTCTTATGATGTACTGCAGTTCACGTGGAGAATTATTTGAAATTAATTCCAATCACGTGGCAAATTCAAAGGTGAATTTTATATAAAGAAATCAAAAAAAAAAAAAAAAAAAATAACAAAATTTTCGTTGATTGTAATCAAAGTGCATTGATGAAAAGTCGCGTGTAAATGGTGGATATTGTAGTATGAAACAATGAGAATATAATGAAGAAAATTTCGATAATAAAATTAAAAAAATTTTTCGTGATAAAAGACTTTTTTTGTAATAATGCCAATTCAAAAGAATTTTTGAATAGATTTGAAATAAAATGAAAAATTACAAAGGCAGTATTAAAAATTCATTAATATTCTTTGATATCAATGAAAAATAATGAAAAGAAAAATTCACAAATGAAACCAGAAAACCTAAAAAAAAAAAACCACTGAATTATGTGGAGAACAAGTGATGAATAGAAACTGCATATACTTTTGGTTAAAAAATATAAAATTAAAGGACACAAAGCTTTCAAACGTTGTTCAGGAGCTTGTAAATGGCCTTTCAATGAACCAAGCCCACCCACCCTCGACTAATCCTCCCTTCTATCCAATTATGTCTGTCGATGAAGAGCGATTACGAGTCGACTGGCAATCGAACTGATTTCCTACTCACTCTCCTATACTAATCCAAATGAACCACGAATTTTCCCCAAATGCATTTTCCACCTGCTTTCAATTACAATTCGTACATTCCTCTCAATACTATTCTAAAAGATTCAAACTATAATACGTGCCCTAAATACAATAAACACTATATCACAATTACATTTAGTTTAAATTCACTATTTATTAACATAAAACAAACAAAAAAATAAAAATAAAAATTTTCGCAATTTTGAATTTATTTTAATTTAAAAATTTTTTTTTTCCACAACAATAATACTATTTATTATTTATTTTTATTATTTACAACGTCTCCACGAGCATTATTCTTATTTATCAAAGACATTAGTGACACTAAAGAATCCAATATGTTGTTTGATGATACATAATCACTTTAGAATGTTAAAAATCAATGGCCGTAAAATATCCTCGGCGCTTTTGAAAAATATCTAAACACATAGATACATATATAAATATATATATATACAATACGCACAAAATTTTCAACAGTCTCGCCAAGATCCAAAGGGATGGTGCGCAGCGTGGGAATATATAGATCCTCGGAAAAAGAAGAAAAGAAGACAAAATAAAAAAAAAAACCATAGACATTCCATTGAGTGCGGAGAAAATAAAATCTTTCTACCTGCTGTCATTCAACTGTGCCGCGCTCGTTTCTTGTGTCCTCCTAACATGAAAAGCGATGTGCCCAACCACCACACAGAGCCATAGGAAAGTAGAAAACTTCATTTCCATAAATATTTGCAATATTCACCAAAAAAAAAAAAAAAATGTTACTTAAAATATTCCATTATCAAAATTCTTTTAGTCTTCCTATAAATTCTTTCTTGCTTCTCATATATCTCATAATTCCACAGTTCAATATCCCTCATATACATATCCATGTACATATATATATAAAGGAGTATTAGTTTACGAATATAATTCAACAATTAGGAAGATTGAGAGCAAGGTGTGCACAAATAAATGTACCGTTGGAACTAATCACGTGCTTGAAATCTCACCGAGCACTGTTATATTTATAATTCCAAAATGGCAACTGGCTAATACTACATCTTGATGTCACGCGATCCATGATTATTATTTGCGTCTCCCCTTCACCATTATACACCTGTAGTCGCGATGCCACCAAACAAATGTTTATGTCATGTTGCTAGTGGTAACTCCCTTTAAAGAGTTGTTCAATAATCAAACCCACTTCCAAGGTAAATGCACTCTGCTAACAAATATATATATATATATATATATATATATATTTCCTCAGTTGGGGTTTGTATTATACATATCTACATATATATATGTATGTATAAAAAAAGAAAAAGAACTCCAACTCTTTTATAGACTTGGGGTTGTATATTTTCTTTCATCACCAAGTTTCATATATTTTCTCATTTTATTTGTATAGTAATATTAAATTAATATATATTTATAAAAAAATTTTATATAGCAAGATAATATTCTACTTGTGAATTATATAAATAAAAAAGTTCTTGACATATATTTAATAGAACCATTCAACAATTTCTTTTTATATTCTTTATAATTTTTTTTTTTTTAATATAAATCCAGGGAAACATTTCGTATATTTGAATTCTAGAGGTTATATATGTAAACGTTCGACCAACTTCGTATTGCATTTAGGATTTTTTTTTACCTCTATAGTGGTTGGTATGAAAATTGAGAACTATAAAAAAAACCGAAAGACAGCGGCTTAAAGAAAAATTTATTGAAAATTTGTTCTTGGAATTTTTTTATCTGAGTTTGTGATGGAAGTTTGCCTACTTTCAACTGAAAACATATTTCATTTTATGTATATGCGCTTGTCATTGTGCTACAATACTATATACTGACGGCTTATATACATATACATATGTATAGATTATTCTGCACGGTTGGAAAATGCGTCGACCTCAAAGTGCGACGGTCCATGACAATCTCGTGCCTCCTCGTGCTTTCATATCATTCGCATTGGAATGTTACCAAAGAAATATATAATATATAATTCGAATACTAAATGGCAGAGAGTATAATATACCTTTAGAACATATATATATATATATATATATTTCACTTCGATGAATGTTAATCTATTTCATGAACTTGCAAAATATTCCAGAATATATTTTCATATTAAAATTTCTTATTTAAAAAAATATTTAAAAATTTTAATATTATTATTTACCTATTTTTTTCTTTTTAATTCCAGTTTATTATTTACCTTAAACATTATAGCTTTTTTGTAATTACCTATATGTATATAACACGAAATAGAAAATAAGACTTGAGTACACAGTTGCCGCCGCGAATAATGAACAAACTCGTAAAAAGAAAATATAAATAAAAAGAAAAAATAAAAGTGCTTTGTAAACAGGACCAAACAAGCACTGACAGCTTTCAATATGACGCGCAACTTAGAGTATTTAGTTCTCTTGCAGCCTAAAGTTCACTCTTTATATTTATTTCTTTCTTTTTTACTTGTATTTTTTTTTTGTTATTTTTTGGTTCTTAGAGTCATCTTTAGATTTTTATTTTCTTATTCTGTGTGTTGCCATTTCCTCTTTTATACGTTTGATACGAGCTGTATATATATACAGAGATGCTTGACTAAATGCTTCGGGTATTTTCGGTAACTATCGGCACATGACGATATATACCCGCCACAGTCGACGGCATCGCGACGTTTCATGATGGCAAGCGTGCACAGTTCTTCGACGACCGCTCACCGATGTGGTTTGTCATTTTATTCTCGTTTTTATAATTAAATTTTCTCCATCGCGTGCGCTTTCTATGTATACGTCATTAATTTATTATAAATTTATACACATGCATTGATTTTAATTCAATATTATACAAGAATTATTAAAATATATAATTAGGTGTTTATTTATTTAATGAAAACGTTTGAAATTTTAACGTTCCACAACATTTTCAACGTCAATCATCATCATGCTATACCGGTATTTTATTATTGAAAATTAATTTATTCTATTTGAATTTTATTTTTATTATTATAATTAATTATCAAAAAAAAATTTTCAATAATTTTTTGTTTTATTTATTCATATTTTTTAATACATCAGTGGATATATTTTTATTTTTTTTTATGTTTAAATTATGCGGCAGGTGTTCTGGTATTACGCACGATATTTATATTAAGATATTATTTTACTGACAAAATTTTACAGTTGTATTATTTTTTTTTAATTTATATATGGTTATGCGCTGTGAAATTACTCAACCACTTTAACGATTTGGTATGGCATATATTTCAACGATCGACTTTTAACACGTACAATTTTCCAGCACGAATGGATTTTTTTTTTACATTTCCCCGGGCTTTAAAAAATGTAGACCTCGAAAATAATTTTTACAGACCTGTAACTAAGTTTTATACAACGTTAAAATTCTCACAAACAATAAATCAATTTTTTCCATTTAAAAAACATCAAAAATTAATATTTCAAAAGCGTAAAAAAATTGTAATTGAAATAATCCAACGATATAAAATAATTATATTCAATCGGAAATTTTTTATCCTTTATAAAAATAGAATATAATTAAATATTCGTAAAGAGCACTCGATATTTCACATGTCAAAGAGAATTAGAGAGACATACACATTATTAAAAGATAATTAACCTGATACAGACACGATGGAAATAAAAAAAATAGAAAAAAGTTTTAAGTAATATTAAAATAATTTTTTGAATTTTGTTGATGTCTTCGTGTAGGAAAATATACACAGGAAATTAACTTTTCATTGTTCATCGTACTTATATACATGTGTTATGTATAGGTAGAATCAAGTGTTAGTGGTGAATGTGTCATATAAACGGTATTATTTAAACGCCCCTGTTTACTACGCGTCATTCATTATGTACAAAATTTGTATTACACACTTGAGAATAGACTAAGGCATTTTGCACTTGCTTAAAAGTTAATACTTCTGCCATCAACTCACTTGACTTTACTCTCAAATATTATAATAATACACCTTGTTTTATCTTTAATTAAACACATTACATAACACAATTTTATTTTAAACAAATAGAAAAAATATTAGAAGGAAAAAATATTAATTTAAAAATTGATTAATCGATTTGTAAGTAGATACTCTTGACAGTGAAGTATCGATTCTTCCTGTTGATAAATTTCCATTTCACTTTGTACTTTTTTACGTAGTTATATTGGACAAAGAAAAAAAAATTTTCTGTTTTGTAATATTGATCAATGAATTAGAAAATAAAATAAATTGAGGATATAAATTGGTTCGAGATTATATTCACGTATAATCCATTAACCAATTTTGCATTATGTGAATTGTACATCAGTTGCAAAATTTGTAATATTTTTTCCAAAGTTTATTTCACGCATGGGATGAAAATAACAATTATCTGCATCATCGATTTTATTATATATTTTTTATTTTATTTTCAATTTTTCAATTTTTCAATTTCTCAACGTCATTTAGAACCATTATTGATAATAAACTATCACAATATTAAATATCATTGACTCATATGACACATTTCAAGTTAATAATATACATTTACAAATTGTTAACAGAAAATTTCAGTTAATCATATTGTTAAATTATATTTTCATGACAAATATTTATATTCAATTATATACATAAATCTAAATCACATCCATGACATTTAATTCCACGCAAAATTGAAATTATCACGCACGTAAACACACTTACACAGTTAATAGCGATGAAAATCAAATGAAATAATTTAAATTTAACTCATAAAAATTTCAAGACACAAAAATAAAAAAATGAAATAAAATATTTATCATCATCATTTATTTTATCAAACAATTTAAAACTTAAATCACTGGCATATTTTTCTACATATGTATAACAAAAAATATGTCCATTTACGTATACACAATACAGTAAATATTCAACGCTTATGCGAAATCAGTTACGAATCCCACAGCATTCACTCGTCGGCTGCAAGAGCATTCACAGTTGAATTCCCAAATCCCTTCGGGTGCGTCACTCATACATATATAGAAGCTAGATGGATCTCTATTCCCAGAATTTCACCATTGGGAACAAGAAGAAAAAAAAAATGAAACACCGCATGCCCAATTGCTTGCCACAAGCATTCGGATATAAACGCCCAAAGTTTTCTTTTTTATTTATATTCTCTTTTTTATTTTTTTATTTTGTTATCCACAGACATTGGCCCTCATTTAAATTTCCAAATAGTCCTCTAACCAAGAGGGTGAATATAAAAAAATATCACACGGAATATAAATCGCGACTAGATTATATTTACAATATTAAACAGAGTTATATAAATGTGATAATAGAATTAAAAATAAATTTATAAATGCACATAGTGATGGACTGTACATAAAACATGTCTCTCGCGTTTAGTAATTTGTTAATAGGTTGTATTATATACGAGAGTGCTTGTCCATCGATCATATGATTGATATCTGGACGTGGTCCAGTGGGTTGATATACAAAAATTCTATTCACAAATGTATTTTGTATTTTGTTTATTGAATATTTATTTATTTATTATGTTCGCGATTAACAAAAGGAAATTTAAAAAATGGCGAATGAGGCAATGGAGTATATTTGATATTGACACGCAAACGCGCACCCACGCGATAAATTTTGATGCAATCTCTTTTACTATATTCTATTCTATTCTATTTTTCAATTGTTATTTTTGCTTTTATTACGTTTTTTTTTTTTCCTTTTTGTTATTCCTTTACTCTACTTATGGGAATTTAATATTCATTGAGGCTGTCGTGTGGAATGACTGAATCACTAGAAGAAAATAAAATCACGTTGTAACTATATGTATAACTCAAATTTTTAAAAAATATTTGTAAATAATACATCAGGAAATAAAAAAATAGTATATACATTAAAGTGCTAATTTTTTTTTTCGTGGCATTGACGAAATATTAGTTTAAATATTCAAAATAAAAAATTCATACCAAAAATGAAATCTTAATTTTAATATTAAATATTTTCTAAATTAATTCAAAATTTTCCCAATTAATTAACACGTAAATTTCGATTTTTTTTTTTTTCATTTTTGCATAACTTCGCGGTATTTTATGCTATTTCATTGATTCTCAGCAGAAATTGTACAGAAATATACAATCTTTAAAAGTGTCTATCACTAAATTATATTTTGTAAACTGCCTCATTAATAAAAAATGTTAAAACCGATTTTTGGTCGAGTTACTGCGCTTTTCCGATTTTTCTCAAAAACTATCAACTTTAAAGCAAAAGTATATTAAACCTTTTTTGTAGGAAATAAAATTTTGAAAAAAAAGTTTCCTATAAAAAAAACTGTACAACTAATAGCTTTCAAGAAAAATCCAATTAAACACAAGAAAATTTGAAATTTCCCTATTTAATCTAGATTTAATTTACCTCAAACTAACGACAATATTTATTGCAAGGTCTCCAAAAACTATAATAATAAACATATACATATATTCACTGAAGTAAAAGCTTATATTATACCTACAAAGATAACAAAAAAATTTATACAAATAAATAAATGTAATTTGTTTATAAAAAAAGAGAGAATTGAGGGTGTAAAAAATTATTGCGCGTGAGCGCATGGCAATATAATGTTACATTAAAGGAGAATTTATATATAAATAGATAAATAGTAAAGGAGAGTTCATGTTGTAACGGTAATTGTCGTCCCCATCGTGTCGTTCGTGATGTCCGCGTGTCTATTTCGCAAATGACGCGCGCGTTTCTCTCCCGTAACGAGAAAGAAGATCACCCCGGCCACCCGGAAGAGAACAACGATCGCGTTGGGAAATATATATCGCGATCAAGTGCCGCACAGTGCGCTCGATTCTCAATTCTCATTGCCTTTATATGTATTTACTGAGAGAGCGCCGTGTGCGCTAATTATACTTGCGATATGATAAAACTTATCGTCGATATATGTACACACATTCACGGTGATGGCTTTGGACTTTTGTTATCGCTACAAGGTATAATACACTGCAGTATAATGATCTGTGTATAAATCTGAAGAAAAAAAGTTGTTTTTTGCTGCATATATAATTGCAGAAAAATAATAAAACAAAAAAAAAAACAAAAAATATGAATAATAATGACAAATTTAATATTTATATTATAATTTAAAATTTAAAAATGTGAAATACAATGAAAAATATTTTTACTATAAAAAACAAAATTTTTTTCAATAGAAAATACACATTAGAAATTCAAAAGTATTTTTTTTTTTCATACACTTTTTGACGTCAAAGTTTACGTTTTTGTTTATTATTACAATTTTTTTTTCCGCTCTGAAGAATTCAAAGTGATAAAAATTTACATCTACAATTTATATATATATAATACACGCAAGACTTTGTGTTAAAAATTTGTTTTGTCGTGAAATGCTGAAAACGTAAAAAAGGACAAAAAAAAATAAATAAAATAAAATAAAATAAAATAATAAACAGAATTTTTTAAATAATATATATCGTGCATATATGCATATCCTAACGCGGCGCAAGTGAACTCTTTTATGTGCGCCAATATTATACCCTACAACACGCGGGTGAAAATAACGAGTTGAGCAATGAACGTCGATGCGGTATGTGAAAAGAAGGAAACGAGAGAGATTCCAGTTCTATCTATACATATATAATATATATAAACTCGCCGCGAAACGAACGAACGAACGAGACACTACACCGTTCATTTTGTCCCGACAGAGCAGGCAGAGAAAAAAAAAACCTCCATAGAAAGAGATCACACATACCTATACATACACATTTATAAATACAAACAAAACATAGTATAAAATTTTTTTTTATTTACCTTCTCTACTGTTTTGGCGTCATCTCACCCGTTTTGCTCACCAGACAACATTGTTTTTCCGAGCTTTCACAAGTATAATGCACACACATTTTATACATACATACATTACATCTACTCTCTGACCGTTTTCTTCACAGAATTATTACACATACGCACACTCACAATGATTGAAAACAAGTTTAAATGCGTCCGGTTGCATTAAACATCCCGAATACTATAAACACAAAGAACTCGTTCAAACACGTACAAACTTGCAAAAAACTTATACATATAAATACATTTATAAATACATCGAACGCGAATGAATCTCTATTAGAGTGTTCTACACACACATATAGGCTTGAGTTTATATACAATACATAGACACAATACCTCGTGTATATAGTCTATTTCCATATTAGTTTCACATTGTTATTGTACTTTATAGTAAAAAGACAGAGTTGTTTCAATGGCATAAATGTCCAGAGACATAAAGATTATTTATTTTTTTTTCTTTCTTTCAATTTGATATTCTTATGTTTTTTTTATTTTTTTTATTATATATTCGATGTTGCTGTTTGAGGGAAATATACTTTGATACCACTGCACATTTTCCATTTTGTTTACTTCCCGAATGCTCAGTGTGTATACATGCATTCTCTTTTGCCATTTAAAGTGTAACACGCAGAGCAGTGAAACCACGAGAAAAAGATATATAAATACACTCAGCACATATGAATAGTTTGTGTGTACATTTATTTTTGTTGTTGCCACACGAGTGCTACATAAATTCTTTTACAATTGCTAGTGAAGGAGAACAATAACATTATACGGAAACAAAATAAACTTCCGCTTTTATTTTTATATATGGTATGATAATAAGTGTATGCTGGATACACAGTGGTAAATATTGCGGTATATAAACTTATAAAATTCACACATGTGTGTATAATAGAGTTTATATACTCGTAGAAACATCAAATAAAAAATTATATTATAATAAAATTGATGATGATGATGATGGGAAAAATGTTATGTAAGATGATACAGTTATATAAGTATTTTATTATAGATATATTTTTTTTTTCTTTCGAGTTCTCTGTGTTTAATCTTAGTTATTAATCTTTATAAGAATTTTAATGACTAGATTTGTTTGATATTTGTATATATATAGTAATACTTATTCCAATCAAAATTTCAAGCTGTCAATAAATATGTGTTTTGTGTATGTGAATATTATTTTTATTTTTCATCATTGGTTGATCGAATAAAAATAAATATATAAAATAATTATCAGACACAAATATATATAATATCTTACAACGCGCGGTTGTGAGTAGAGACTTTATAATACACACGCGATGAAATCTGATCGATCTTCACGATCGAAGACGGCATTCCATGGTCGTTGTCGTTGACGTCGTTGGCGGTGTGTATATAGTGGTGTCAAAAGAAAGAAAGAACGAAAGCAGAATGCACCGACTCATCATATTACCTTTACTCCTTGTGGGTACTGCTCATATATTTCACCGCAGTAAAGTAGATCGATGACGTTTGCTATAGTTTGTTTTATATATTTATATTAGATAGAATTAATTTATATATTTTATTTATTTATATCCACAATAAAATTTTATCACAAATGCGCGAAGTGTTAATGTAAATTAAATTTCTCAACACTGCATGGTGAAGAATATTTCTTGAGGAGTAAAAAAAAATCTGAAATATGTTATTAATCATCCAGAACATCTGCCGTATATATAAATAAATTTAGAACAAAAAAAAATATGTATCGTAACTGTTTGGAATATATTTTAAATTGACAAAAAAATAAAATATGTATAGTATTTTTTTTTTTTATATTTTTTTCTTTTATTTCTTTATTCGTTGATAGATTGTATGCAGTCGAGTGTGATGAATGCGTGTACATGTGAAGGAGAAATCTTGAAAAATCACGAGAAAAATAAAAAAAAATGGAAAACTGAATTTTGGAATATAACGTTTTGCATTCCCAGCTCATGACTAGTCGAATACGTGGAAGGGAAAATCCCCTGCCGGCGCATACGGTCGTTAAATCAACAGGTCTGTGTGTACGCGGGCGCTGTGAAAAGGTAGCGGACAAAGTTTTGTGCAGCCTCCTACGCGACGACGAAATAAAAAAATAAAAAAGAAAAAAGTGAGAAAAGAATATAAGAGACAAGAGAGATATATAAATAAATACCACGAAGAGGAAATCCGTTGCATATATTTTGAGAGCAAGCAGAGAGACACTTTGGAATATATATATATATATAAAGGAAAATTCATTTATTTGAAAGTCAAAGTTGTACGAATTTTTCCTGCTTCGTTGGATTCTTGACAACGCTCTACATAATTTTTTTTTTTTTTCTTTTTATTTCGTTGGGTCATTGATTTTGAAAGGGCGAACTCAGGCCAAGATCAAAGGACAAGGCGCCGTTCAAGTCAAGACAAATTTAAATGTGGGAAATGTGACACGTGAAGTAGTGGAAACGTGGAAAATGCTCACTTGCGTCTATCCATCTGAGAGCTTTAAAACGAAGGCAGTAACGGTTAAATTACGACACGGCGGCAAGTCGAAAAAAAAAACTATATTGTTGGGAATAAAAGAGAGACCTGGTATTGCTAAACCTGATATATCACCACCAGTCAGCCGTAATGAGGTAAGTTGACGTGCATATATACGTGTCAAATAATGAGAAAAAAAATATATTAATGTTGGAAAAAAAAAAATTTATAAAAATTGAAAGAAAATTTTTTTTCTTTTTTTTTTTTTTTAAA
>JAQQBS010001424.1:1458991-1494355 GCA_030347275.1 Microctonus aethiopoides
AAATTTTTTTTCTTTTTTTTTTTTTTTAAATGATTGAAATAATTTTTTTTCTATTCATTATATTCGAGTAGAAATATTATTATAAAAGTGGATATGATGAGAAAAATTTTCTTGTAATGAAAAGCTTAGGGTGAAGTAAAAAAATAATTATTTTTCAAATCTACTCGGAAGAAAATCCTCTTAAAGGACTTATAGATCCTACGGTTTCTTTACATTCTCCTTTGCGAATCATATTTTCTACTTTTTTTCCCTTTCTTTCTGTCAATACGTTGAATCTATACCCAAAACTATTCTCGTTTTATCCAGCTCGTGGATATATTATTCGTTTTTTATTCTCAATCTTCCCTATATTTTTTTTTCTGCTTTATTTTCCTTTTCTCTGATGGACACCAGACGAATTCATCTCAAGGGTGTATACATCATGCTCGAGGAGATATTTTACGGAGATCTCTTGATATCTGAGTGAAATATATGACAAAAACTGTGAAGAGAAAAAAAAATAATCCCGATAAACAAAAGCAAAAAAATTTATTCCTAAAAAAATGCGAAAAATCATTATCTCAATATAATATATTTTATATTTTTATATATTTATATTATTTTTTGTTTCCTCTATCTCTTTTCTTCATTCTCGTTTCCTCTCGTTTCCATTTCCCACAATCCAACAACAAATCCAATTTAATCACGAAAATTTGAAGCAAAAGCAATTAACACGACAGGGGAAATTTCATGTTCACTACGTATATATTATCAACGATTGAAAGTGACGAAACAAAAATCCTACACACAGTAATCAGGACTTTGCCAACAGACAAATTAATCATGAATTTTCGTTTTATAGAGGGAGATAGTATATACAAAATACTAAAAGACAGAGAGAAGTAAAGAGATAGTGAGAAAATGATGAGCATATAATGAAAAGGGAAACATTGATAGGAGGAGACATACCATTTATATGTTCCAACGAATAAATTTTGTGGCAGTCGCACGTGACACAAATTCAACTCTTAATTTGTGTAACACACGTACACTATATATATAATAATACTACACATCTCTATTAATTTTCCTTTAATATCAAATCTCATTTTGTCTTCATTTTTTGCTTTATTAATTTTTATTTCTTATTATATTTTTTTTTTTTTTTTAATATTTACTTCATCATGATTATCTACGCATTATAATTAATTATTTTATACACTATTATTACGATTAGTTTATCTCACATTAACACACTCGATGTTTATTAATTTTATTCTGTAAATAAATTAATTTATATTTAATGGAAATATTTTTTTTTTAAGTTACTGCTGATTAATTAATTGAGAAAATATTTTTAAATTTATTAAACATATAGGTGGATTTTTTTTTTTAATAATTAATGTGTTTTTGTGTATGGATAGATGAAAGAATTTGTGAGTGTTATTTAGGTAGATCCACGCGACAGTATTTTTTGTATTTAACGCTAACTGGACTAATTTTAGCGATGAAATCCCCTGGGATCTCATCAAGACATTTCTGACCTCACTTTGCCCATTCATCCCTTCAATTATATACTAAAGGAAAGAAAGACGGTGCACTTTACTTTGGGAAATTATCCCTTGAGGTATCCCAATGTGTTTTTTTTTTTTTTTTCTCATCATCATCTTATACATATATTTTACAACCGCATCCATTATAAATATTACGTGGATATTTTTTTTTTTATTTTTGCTCTTCATTCTATATTAAAAACTACAGTGAACAAAAAAAAAAAAGGTTTATCTATCTAGATGGGAAAAAATGTGAAACGATATAAAGAGTGGATAAAAATTTCCCTAATGAATTTTACTTTTTAGTAATTTATTTTTATAAATTTACTATGTATATTATGCATGTCCCTGAAGGACTCGTGAATTTTTTTTTAGTTGGTATAAAGGTGATATATTAATATAAAATAATGAAAGATATACACATATTTTTTTGCTCACGTTGAAAATATAAATTCTGATGAGAGGCTTATCAAAATTGCTGACATTTCCTCTTCGAAATGTGCCACGCAGCAGTCGCCACATACAATAATGGCCTTTTGCACAGAGAATTAATTTCCTGGTGTGCGATGATGCTGATGGAACATATATTAAGTATAGTGAGAGTAACGGAAACAGCATCAGTAATAGTGTAAAGTGCTTTTAAGCAAAGATAATTCAAAATACCAAAACTCGTTACAGAATTTAAAATATATTTTCATACAAATGAAATAATATAAATAATTTTTATGATAAATGTATTTATATATAAATGTCACTTGTGCTCTAGTTTTTTCATTTATAATATACATAAAAATGCAATATACTAGACGTCGATAAATGACAATTCAAAATATTTTTATCGTCGATTTATTGTTGTGAATTTTCAAACGCGAATTTTGTTCGACAATTTTTCATATCAAAATTTTTATTTTTATTCTTTCCTTCCTCTCGATATTTTTTCTCCTTTTGCGTGGGCATCAACTACAAAACTTTTAAGGACACACATATGGTTTTTGTCTCTTGAGCAAAACCTCATTCATTTTGTTAAAACTATATAAAAAGTATAAAAGACAAATGGAAGAAGAAAAAAAAATTCGTTTCACGTGTTGTATATGAGAATATGACTCTGATGGAGCTAAAAAAAAAAGTTTGGAGTTCTTGTGTACGTTATTGGATCTAGTTTAATGACAACAGAGTATAAGGAAGCAAACGAGGATAGTAGAAAAATGAGAATAAAGAGTCAGATGTTTGTTATAGACACGTATATTTTATCTGCTTACTCTTTCGTCTCTTTCGAATTCCTCTTTTTCTCTATCTTCAGTTTGCCTTTGTCAGCAAACTTCAATAAAGGTCCTCCTTTATCATCAACCATATACGTAGATATAAAATGACAAGGACTCAAAGTGTAACTTATCCTCCCTTATAACAAAACGACGTACTTTTTACCCTTGTCAAATTCTTTGTGAGAACATTCCACATATTTTCATACTCTAATCAATTTATAATTTTTATTTATTCTCTACAGTAACCCAATGAGGATATTCTATTGAATATCCTCAAAATTATCCCGTCAAAATAAATTAATATTCCTCACAAATTAATTTAATTTACTACTTATCTATCTTATAATATTTATATATTTTTGACAGCTTGTCAATTTGTATTTTTTATTTTATTTTTACATCTCCCTCCCTCTATTGTACTATCTCTCTATTTATTTTAATTCCCTCTTTGTTTTTTTCTGCGGCACACCGCAGTTACTCGATGGTTGCGTCCAAATCTCGTCGACCTTGAAATTCCACACTCACTCTTTCTCTGTTGGTTTATTTTTTTTTTTTCCTCTCTTTTCCCTTCTCTCAAGCTCCACGTGGTCCCTTGCTTCATCTCCATTCCCTTCATCATTTCACTCTTATGTATAATACGTATATATATATTTGACGTGGCCTCCAAACATGCGAGGTCACAGTCAGGTGAAAATAAAAATGTGAGAAAAATAAACAAGTCAACAAAAAAAAAATATCAATTGAAGTATAATATAATTTCAGGAAAACACTTTTCTCACAAACAATTTTTACATTAAAAAATATTTTATATATTATATACATATATATATATACATCTATATATACTTATTAAATTTATCATTTGTTACCAGGTAAATTTAGATGTATTATGCAGTAAAACTATTGAGGTGTAACTTCTGAGAAACCATCAAGACAATTTATCAAATTTCACTTTTTCTCATTACTCTCAGCGAACACACACACATATATACATATATAGGTTGGCTTTATGTGCACTTGCTGCATCCTCTTCTCTTTCACCGGAGGGTAGTTATTTACTGCACACCTCCGCAAAACGTAAAACATATTTCATTCTTAGACTTCCACAAAGAGGAAACAGTTAAAATTGCCTTATGAAGTTAAACTATTCTCCTCTACATCTACGTCACTTTTATACGTCTACATTTCTATTTCTTGTATATATATACACATATAAGTACACATTTTATACATATATACCGGTAAATCTGTCGTTGTTGCAGGTGATAGTAGAAGAGTCTCACGTCCACGTTTGGTATTTATCATTCCCTTATAAGTTAATCGGATTATTATATATCCTTATACTTGAGCGCGGGCACATTTGCCTTAGCGTTTATATTCCCATGGTGCACATTTGTCCACAAATAAAATGTGTTTGAAATAAACCTAGTGAAGAAAATGAAATAACAAAATTTTTCAACATTATATTCTGATTTTATTCATGAAGAAAATAAATAAAAAAAAATTACGAGATTACTTATATACATTTTATTATATTACATAAAAAAATGAACATTTATATTATACTATATTTTTTTTTATATACAAGGAAGTATAATTTTAATTATAGTGAATGAAATAAAAATTATTTCATGATAATAAACAAGAAAATCATTGTCGTTAGTCATTATGACACTGGGTGTATATAGATCAGTAATAGAGTACAAGGGAGGGTTTACAGAGGTGACGTACAGACACTGTGAGGGAATTACTGGGATACATGGAGGGTAGGTAATAGCACGACGTTGTGGATGGACCACAGGAAGCCAGCAGTTTATCATGTTAGACCATAACCACGCGAGCCCGTCGTCGGTTGTACATCGTCGACAGTAGTGGTGGTGGTGGTATCTCTTTCCTCTCTTGCCATACACCTCAACCCTTGTGTTCTGTGGTGACTTGTAGTGCTTCATACTCTGAATAACTCACCAACAATATAACGATCGTCCAAACTATATCATTGTAACTGTAGAATTTTATTTCGAAAAACAAATAATAATTATGGTTGAAAAAAAATTTTATAGTAAGATTAATTATGTTGATAAATATATTTTTATTTATTTTCCAATTAGTATTTTATATTTTTATTTATTTTGTTTTGTTTTTTATCTTAGGAGTGAAGGGGATGTAAATTTAATTTGAATTTATTTCCACCCTCTGGTAGATGTAATAAATGAGATTTTTTTTGATAAATGGAAAAATAAAATTCTTTAGGAAAATGTTTTTATTCACCAGTTTATTTTTGATTTATTTTATGTTTATTTTTATTATTTGAATGATGGGATATGTTTATTTATTGAATAAATATTGAATCTGTAGAATATTTATGTGTTTATTATTTATTTATTTGTGATATTTTTATTGTTTTAGCTACCAGTGGGCGGTGGTGGAGCCGTGCTGGTGCTCAGCGAACTCGAGAGCATGGCAGCCAGGCAGCAGCGGGAGATTGCTCAACAAAGACGTCTTCTTGAGCAACGAGAAGCCCGGCTGGCTGTGCTACGAGGCGCTCAGGTAAGCCACAGATAAATATATATATATAAATAAAAAATTAAAAAATTATGTATAAACTAATCCATTTAAATTTATTATCACCATCCTCTTCGATTTTATTTCACAACTAATTCATTGATTTGTTTATTTTATTATACACATACAGAAGTCCCTGTCATATTTTATATACATATTGATATAAATAGACGTGATGAAATAATGAAAAATTATCATTTCATTTATTATATCACGTTGGAATTATTATTTATAAATTTTTTTGTGATAAAAAAAATTCTTTTTATTTCAATTTAATTAAATTCATGTAGTGAAAAAATTCTTATTCCATTGTCTATTATTTTAGTGTTTAAATTATCGTGAATGTGTAAAATTTATTTTAAAAATTAAACTCTCAGTGAAATATATTATTTTTGATATTATTCAACTGTTACGAAATAATATAAACATTATGTGTATAAATATTGTGTTATAACATCATTATTTTCATTATAATTAACACGCTCCGAAGAACTTTACAAAAAAAAAAAAACTAATATAATGATAAAATATAAAATAAAAAGATTGCGATACACAGAGTAATAATTATTTCACAGTGTGCACAACGTAATAACCTGCAACTCCGGAAGTAGAATCTAAAACTTGTGTCTGACTATTAATTCTTTTTCGTTCTTATATTCACGAATTTAAAATGCAAACACACACTGCAATAATATAACATAATTTAAATCCATCTCTATACATCTACTTCCTATTCATATATTCATCTTCCTGAGAATATTAATTCACAAAATAATTACATATCCCCCACACAATTTCCGGTGTTTTTACGACAAAATTACATGGGTATATGACTCGTTACACATTATTATTATTAATAGAAGTTAAAAAAATTAAGTGCAAATTGAATAATATTAATTAAAAGCAAGATTGAGAAAGACTGATAAGTTTAAGAGATAAAGAGAAATTAAATCACTTTCATTTATTATTGAATTTAATAATGAAGTTAGAGGATTTATTTCACTGTATAACATTTGAACTAAATCTTTAATGGAATGTTATATACCTAGACTGTATGTGTATAATACATTCATGCTCTTCATCTACAACTGTTTGAATGTTCAAATGGATCCCCCTGGGTAATGGATGCAGTTATGCACCAATAATTTGCACTATTACAAACCCTTTAGTGTGTTTCAAAGGCATCGGATAACAATAAGTAGCTATGACGATCCTTATCACGTTCAAGTAGAAGCATTATACTTCAATAATTCTATCTCTTGTTTGCGTCGTCTCGGATATACATTCTCATTTATATAAACATTGTGATTTTTAGCTATAATGTATGTATATTTATTTCTAATTTATAAATTGTATATGATAACAATTATTAAATTTTATGTATTTTAAATATTCGCTTTAGTTATTATTTTGGTTAATTATTCGTTTATTTCAAAGTTTTTCAAGTGTATTTTTAGCTTATTTTTATTCATTTTTTTTTTTTAATGTATGTAAATTGCAGAGTAAAGTAAGGTTATATTCGCTGCGAAAATAATTTTTTGAGTTAATTATTTTGTTGTATTCATTATGAAATTTTAATTACAAATTTTTTTTTTTTAGTATTTTTATACAAGACGCTTGGTTTTTATTATTTGAATTAAAAGCGTTAAAAATTCTATTTATATTATTAATATATTTATTTCAATATTACAATATATAAAACAGTTTGCAGATTTTTTTTATTAAAATTTGTAAATTATAATAATATATTTATAATTTACATTATAATTTTTATAATATATTTATAATATTTATAATATAATCATATAAATTATAAATAATTTTCTTCAAGCAATTTAGTACAATAATATCTACTAGTTAAATAAATTCGATAAGAAATTGGATTATTTCTCATGAAAAAAAATATAAAATACCAGAAAGTCCTATATGTTTTCTCTTTTTTTTTCCTCTTTACAAATCAAATCAATGTTCAGTGATATATAATATATAGAAACTTAATATATATCTACGTATATATATTTGATATCCTTCTATTCATTGCTATTGAATTCATATGGGATTCTCTTTCACTTCTATAAACATATAAATACATCTATGTAGAAATAGATATGGATAATAAAATCTTCACATAGAAAGAAAGTGATTTGATTCGCGCCATGTTACTATACACATATACGTCTTCATAATCCTACATTTACACATACGAGTTCATTCACCTTTTTGATCCTCCTTAAATCTTGTTATCTTCATGACTGTAATAAAATAAAATTTTTTAACACAAACTAAAATTTATTCGCACATATTTTGTCATATCCATATATATATAAATATAAAAAGAATTATTTATATTTCTCATCATCAACTTTATCATTCATTCATTCAATATTTTATATTTTTATATTTCAATATTATATTTATTTACGTATTTTATTATTCAATTTTTTAAATTTCGATTACAGGAACCGGCACAGCAGGAACGACTCGCCAGACTGAGACACCGTTTGGATCAACAGCAAAGTAAGCTCAACCGACTGAGACTTCTTAGATCGCAGACAGATCAATCACGAGCTAACAATGCAACCCTAAGTAAGTTTAAATTCTTTAAATTTATTTAATTATTTATTTATTTCTTCTCTCATATTTTGATAATAAAGAATGAAATAAATTGATCACAAGTGAAAAGTAGAGATCTGAAGAGTATACTTATCGTATTGCCAATTAAAATACTTATATCCCCATCAACTCCAATAAAATAATAAAAAAAAAATAATTAAGAAAATAAATATATTTTGTTGATTTAACTTGATGGTACTTTTTCGTATATCCGTATAGCCAATAGGGAATCAGTTCACACAAAATGTTGAGAGGGCATTTGATTGTCGATTGGATCGAATGGCAAATATTTGCTGGAACATTATAAATGACCGCGCGACCTCTCGGAATCGATTTGTTATATAGTTCTGTATATAGTAGACAAGGTTCTATGTGTCTGTGTGCAAAAGAGGGTCGAGCGAGAAGTTATTCGAGTGATCATTGTGAGGGATAGATCGATCCAAGTGAGTGAAAACGAGTGAATAAGAGACAGAGGTATAGAATGTGAGAGATATCACGAACATGAGAGACAAGGGGCGAAGGTTCAGACATTGCAGAGAGAATCGTTTATTAGGCACGTTGTAAAGCCTTGGTTCATGATGCAAATTCCCATGCAGTCAACGTCCCAGATGAGCACGCGAGCGAGTGCACACGCGAGTCCAAGTCGCGGAGCGAGCACCAGTATGGCCTCCTCTTTCTCTTTCTCTCACTCTTAAGATACTAACTACGTTAATGTTAAATTAAGCTATAGTTACTGTCTGCCAAACAAAGAGAGAGAGAGAAAAGGAGTTGTTGTAACTATTTACTCGTTCAATGACTCCATTATTTCTCTTGTTTTTCATGGATTTGTTTTTTTGTCGCTGTCTTGTATGTCTTCTCTTCACAGATCTGTCTGTCTATCCTCTGTCAATTGGCATGAATTATATTTTTTTACTCGACAAATCCGCATTGCAACAAAGATATTTATGTTGTGCTTGCTTTGTGATTTTTTTTATCCATTGATTTTGCTGAAACTATTTTTTTTTGTTTATGTGAGTTTTAATTCTTTTTTTTTTTTGTGGATGTTTATTATTTTGGTGCTCTTTATCTTCGGATTTTAATATGCAGAGTTTCATTTCCTGGATTTTGTTGCATTTGTCTAGGCGTGGAATATGTCTAGAATATTCTCTTGTTGCTGCACTTTTTTTTTCGTATCATTCTGACAGTGTAAAAAAAAGAATTATAAAAGTTATAGTTAAGCAGATTGAAGCGCAACGGTATGATAATGAGTAAGGGAAAAAAAAGGTGAGAGCATTGCGAGGAAAATAAAATAGATAAATAAAATATAAAACAATGTAGAATGAAAGTAAACAAAAGTTGAACAGAAACAGAGTAATGAAAAAATATTGGAAAAAAAAATTGTCTCTTTCGCTTCTTTATGAATAAACTGAATATATATATGTATATTTACTAATTTTCCATTTTGGAATTCAAGTTAGAAAAGATATTAGATGCTTTTCATTATTTCTTGAATGAGAAATTTGTTTTTTAATTTTTTTTATCCTTAGCCAATTTATTTTGCATACATGTTCCGACAAATTTTCCTAATTTCTATTTTAAAAATCCCAAACTTCTCTTTTACTCTTTCATATATAAAATAACTACGTGCATATTATCGGTGCCTTTGCCAGATAACAAGTTCTCAACTATAACACGTGTCCAATTACTAAGTTAATCTGTGGCGTAATGGAGAAAAAGTTGACGTCCATTTTCACTCACTCCATATACACTGTCACCAACATGAATTTAAATTATATATTCTCTTTCTCTGTGCTTTCCCTATTTTCTCTGTATGATCCTTATGCTCCTGCGAACAATGACAAAACTAAGTTTGATTGCTTTTATATACCTACTTATTTTCCACCTGTGTCCAAAAAATATCTTTACCATTAATTTTAATTTTTTTTCTTTCACTTAAAGCCACATAATCACAGTTAAATTAACATGTCACCTTCAAACTATAGAAAACAAAAATCTCAACTTTATTAATCTCACGAATAATCCCGAGTCGAAATTTTTGTGCTTTTCTAAGTCTTCTAAGTCGATTAAAAATTTCATGGCACTCGTTGGCCTATCAATTCTACTTTGAATTTGGAGAACCTCTAAAAATCTAGGATTTAACTTAAGTTTTGATGCTTTTTACACCCAACACAACATTCTAATATTTTATTTCATAATAAACTTAGACGCAAGTTCCTCCTTAGCACTTTAAAATATTTCTAAACAACCTTTTTTGCTCTTGAAAAACCTCACTAAATACTAATAATGAAGTTTAAAATATCATAAAATTATTCCATCAGATTATTAAACAAAATTCAATAACAAAAAAACAAAAAAAAATTAGCAAAAGCTTGAAAATATTTCTAAATAACCTTCTTTGCTCCTGAAAACCCTCACTAAATACTAATAATAAGGTTTAAAATACCATAAAATTATTCCATCAGATTATTAAACAAAATTCAATAACAAAAAAACAAAAAAAAAATAGCAAAAGCTTAAAAATATTTCTAAACAACCTTCTTTACTGCTGGAAACCCTCACTAAATACTAATAATAAAGGTTTAAAATACCATAAAATTATTCCATCAGATTATTAAACAAAATTCAATAACAAAAAAACAAAACAAAAATAGCAAAAGCTTAAAAATATTTCTAAACAACCTTCTTTGCTCCTGAAAAACCTCACTAAATACCAATTAATGAGGTTCAAAATACCATAAAAATTTCGACTCGGAAAAATCTAAAATATAACGTATCCAACCTATAAAAAAAAAATTATTCCATGAGATTATTAAACAAATAACACAAACGCAAAAAAAAAAATAGCAAAAGCTTAATGGAGAGTATATCATGAATTGATGCAGACCACATTGTATCTACCAGCCACGTTAAAATCGTGAAAAAAAAACCCCAAACTAGTAGATCGTTTGTGGTTTATATGACTCGTTGTGGAATCCATATTTCATCTACACATATAAATGTGCATACATGGTTTTATACCACACCAATAACAGACACACATCGTCAAGGTTTATATAGTTTTGCAATTTTGCATTTCGTACAAATATATAATACATACATACGTAATGTATACACACGTATGAAAGCCACGAATAGCATATCGTGCACGCAGTGACTATCCAGTTGAAACGATAGTTGCACCACGTACAGTATGAACCTGGAGATTATTCAACTATATTCATATAATGTATACATATGTACCATCACATATATATCCTACTCTTTTCATTGGTTACCAAGATTCATTTCACCCCTCATGTTCGTCGACATTCATTGAAAAATCCACATCATCGCACTAGGTTATTTTATCTCTTCAATATATTCGTGAACGTTATATCCATTCCATATTATTTTTTAATATTTTTTCTATTCATTATTGACTTTATTATTTTTATTACTATTTATTATTGACAATTAAAAGTTTTATATCTAGATTGTTATCAATATTTATGGTATATCAGTATAGACGAGTTTGATAACTAGCAAGGATAATAAATATTTCTATTTGAAAATAAATGTATGAATTTATTTTTTTATTTAGATAGTCATTCAGTTTTTATTTTATATTATCGATAGAATTTCAATTTTAATACGTATTTTTATTGCTGATTTATTTTTTTTTTGAATTCAATATAGAAAATATATATGGGAATAAAAATAAGAATGGGAAATAAATGTATTGTATGAAGAGTAATATATTTTATTTGGTGTTTGGTCGTATATTTAAAATTGCGTACGTATTTTATTTACTGTAAACTTTATTTGATTTGTAAACGTAATATATGAACAGAGTGATGTGAAATAGAGAGATAAAAGACAAAAACAAAGAAGGAATGCATGACTGCAATATACTCTATGTGATATAGTATAGTATTGAGTGAAAGATAGGACACAATTCACCAACAAAAGCGACGCTCTGCAGCATCCCTTACCAGGGACGTCGTCGTTGAGAGCTTTATGTTCAAGTGCATCCACCTCGATTATTTTTCATTTTTTCATTGTCTTCCTATTTTTTCTTTTACTTCTTCTACTTCTTTTCCTTATTTTTCTTTGTTCATTCTTTTATATATATTTTTTTTTCCCCCGAGTTCAAGCATCTTTTTTTTTTTGTTCTCTTTCACTTCGCCACTTCACAACGATTTTTCACGCGCTTATATATTTATTATATTAATTTAGTTCATTCACTTCATTCATTATTCACTAGCACCATACATTCTTTTAATAATTTCTTCTTTGTATGATGTATTATGCAATTCATTTCAAAAAGTCTTGGTAAAATTGTTGAACAATGTTTGAGTTATATATGAGAATTATTTAAAAGCATCGACTAAGTGAGGAAACTATATAATCCGTATTATTTGCAAGCGCACCGGAAGGGCAGAAACTTTGCAATCTCTTTGAATCGAAAGAATTCTCTATTCTTTATTTGTATATATCTTCTATTTACATATATAAATGTATTCTTATACATATACTTTTTTGCTCTAACTAAATCGTTCATCCAGCTGCACGATCATCTTATAGATTCTACGAGAAACCCCACTGTTTGACCTCCATCCACGTAAACCTTTATCGTTGTGATTTCCCATTTATTAAACTTCTTTCACATCGTTTTTTTATTTTCACACTGGCCGTTGTTTTATTTCCTCAGTATTTAATGTAGTGTGAATACGATTTTGAAATTTATTACACACAGTCGAAGATGAAAAAATAAATAAATAAATTATTTTAATTGGTTTAATATTAAATAGATAGAAAAAAAAAATTTATTAATGAAATTTTTATTATGTATTATAAAAAGTATGAAATTTGATACATTCAGGTTGTTAAATTATTTTATTATACCTGCTGGGCACTCATGAATGTATAGTAAATTATTTCAACGCGCTCATAAAAAGTGCTGAATTTATAAAAAAAAAAAATAAATAAAAAATAAAAAATAAAGTAAACAAAATAAATAAATAGCCTCTTTTGGATAGTTCGTTATTTTCAAAGTATGTATTGTATAATGACCCACAAATTGTTGGATAAAAACTCGTTGAATGGGGAAAATCACCAGCTGAAACAAACAAAAAAAAAAAAATAAACAAAACACGAGAGAAAATGAACACGAAAATTCTCTCTATATATTTCTCTCTCGTTTTTGTTTGAAAGGATGTTGGTTCCACTGAACGACCAAATCACCCCCATATCCTCCACCCACCCAGTTCATTGCCAATGTTCTCACAAACTGTCCTTCCTCCACTCTGGTAATCGCAAACACACACACTCATTCACACGTCCAACAAACTTTTTCCTCCATCTATCTGTTAACACATCAGTTCTTCCGAACGACACCTTCAAAAGGTCAAAAAGGACCACCTTAATCCAAACTTATCTACACCTACAAAAGCTCATCCAATAGTTATTATTACATATAAAAAAAAAAAATATGTATATACCTACAGATATTTTTTATACTTCATAATAATAATTAATTGCCAAGAGAAAACTTTTTTTCTTTCATATTAAACCTGATAAATAATTTAATTATTACAATAAAATTTTATCATCATAATCAATGATGAATTTTCTTGTTGAATAAATAATTTATCACTGAACAATGAATTCAATATTAACATTGCAGTAATTTTACCAGGAAATTTACATTACTATTCAAACAGAAGGATTATAACAAATGTATAAAGTGAAAAATAAACATCAAAAGTGATAAATGGAAGGAAAAAAAAAAGCTTGAAATATATATTCATATATAAAATACACATGGATACCAGTTACTACATTATATTATACTGACGAACAATGGAAAATTGCGTAACCTTTTTGCTTTTCGGTAACACGAGTACACATAATTATTCCTCTCTTAAAACATCAGTTAAAATGAAAATAAAAATTGCATTAAACATTGACGTCATGACGTACATATAATGCAACGAGTTAACAGCAAGAACAAGAACAACAAAAATGAAAAAAAAACTTGACATATTATACCTCGCTGGGGGAGAAACAGCTGCACCTCGTGTGGAGTTGTAAAGCGAAGGTAAATCTGTCAGTTCCGAAACCGGAGATTAAGAAAACAATAAAGAAAAATAAAAATTCAACAGAAACAAAGGAAAAAAAAAACACACACACACACACACACAAAAACGATGAAGAAAATAAACATCAGCCCAACAATTTCTTCACTTAAATCATCAAATGATCCCCGGATGAAACGTACAAATTAATACCGAGAAAAAAAAAATTACAAAATAAAAACTAAAAATATATATTCAAGTGTACAAACATAAACATATACTCACATATTTTTTTTTCCTTTATATAAAAAGGCTCAACTTGGACATTTATTGATAGACTGATTGCTCTGCAGTTATTTAAAATATTCGAATAAGATAAAATCATTTTGAATTTACTGTCGAACAATATAAACAAATAAAAAATCGATTAGGCGATGTATAAAGCACATGAACTTTTATTTTTACGTGATCGTTTAAGGTATACGAGAATGGAATGATATAAATAAAAAAAGGAGACAAATAACAAAGAGAATGAGAAAATTGGTAGAAAAAGATAGAGAAGAGGAAAGAGAGGAAAAGGAAGCGGAAGGAAGTGGAACTGAGCAACGTGAAATTGGCTCGATATTGCTCCACCTTCATCATCCAATATATCATAAAATCCAACAAGACTATATCTATAAACATTCATATATATATATGTATTAAAGGCAGCAGGGAGATGGTACACAAGTGTCAAATGCCAATGGACGTTTATTCGATACGTGAAATTTATACACAATGCGAAAGGAATAAAAAAAATTATCGTAACGGAACAAAATGAGAAATAAAAAATTCATCAAATCCATAATTTGTTTTACCTACATAAACATTGAACATTATTCGAATGAAGAGAATAATAATAAATACTATAAACACAATTTTTTTTTTTATTCAACATTTATTATTCAAAGACGAAGTATATCTTGAATGTGTTTACATTGGAAACACATCAAAATATACTTTCATGTTTATAAAAATGCAACCGCAGTCAGTTCTACTTATATACTTCTCTTTTATTTTATATTTCTTTTTAATCCTACTTTTCTTCACCTAACTTAGAACTCTATCACATTTCCGCTTTTAAATAGCACTCTCGTGTTTTTAAATCACCTTATATGAGATCAGAAGAAAATACCAATCGATTTTTTTATATATACACACATATTTCTTTCTCTTAATATAACCTGCGTTCTCAACCTTTTTTCTTCTATTTTTATTTTTTCTCTATTATTTCGTTCACCTCTCAATGTCGATTTCTAATTCCCTTTTTTTTTTTCTTTCATTTTTTTTCCTCACGTTCGCAATTCTCCAAACTACGTATATAACTATTCGTATATGTATATGAATCGTTTATGCGCGTTTGGTACAATTGTGTTCGCACAGTCAGCTGAAAAATTCGATTGTATAATAGGGAGAAAGGAAAAAAAAAAATCTACACAGGGGGTAACGACATTTGGGACTATATAAAATAAAAAAGCTATTGAAATTTCATTTACACATAACATATGATAAAATATATAATCCCAAGAGAATGACGTGAGTACAATTAAGATGGCAGCACAGTTTTGTTATTGAATTCTCGTGGGAAAATTGTTTTTATTCGACTGTTTCAAATAAATTGACTATTTTTTTTTTCAAATCACTCACTGAAATACCTTCAGTAGAAGTGTAAAAAGATGCCTGTTAAAACCGGAGCTCTTAATATTAGTATTAAGAGGTCGCTCATTGTGAATTTCTATTTAAACAACATAGAAAAATTTTTTTTTTATCGTTAGAATTTTGTAACTTACGATCCAATGGACGGATTTAAATGATCAAAACATATTTTTATAGGAAATTGAACGCTCTACAAAAAAGGTCTCTTACAATTTTTCGATTATTTTTACTGTTTAGAAGATATCGGAGGTTAAAGTTTGAAGAATTTAACAAAAATTATTTTGTTTATAATTTTAAATTTTATAACTCGTAGACAAATAAATATTAAATAATGCTCAATATATATTTTTATCGGAAATTAAACGCTCTACAAAAAAGGTCTCTTGTGGTTAATCGATTACTCTAACCATTTAGAAGATATTCGCAGTCTAATGTATATTATACATATGTATTTTATGCTTGTGATAGTAAGTGACAATTTTGATCGCGCGAATTTTCTATTCTCGACTTTTCTCAAACAGTTTAACTTCTGCCACGAGGACAATCCAAACCTCCAACGTAGCTTTAAATTATTTCATAGAAGTGGGTCACGTCGAAAAATCCTGTATATAATATCCTCATTTCTCTTCGTCTATTTTTTTTATTTTTTTCTTTGTCTCATTTTCTAATGTCACTCAATGTTTATATGTGCATTACACACCTATATAAAATTGTTCCATAGGGAAAAGTTGCAAACTCACCGCGATTTTCTCACTCATCAACTATAATAAAAAAGACATTAGAACATTTCGTTTATTTATTTCTTTTTTTTCATTTTTTTTTTCAACTTGTCCATCAAAGTCATGGTATCTTTTCTTTTTTGCTTCTATTGAAGTAAAACGTTACCGTGGCTTATCAAAAAACACATCAATCCCTACGTCAAAGTGATAAAACGACAATCGAAAAACTATATATACATTTTCTAAACAGAAAAAAAAAATATATTTCAATACTGGACAAAAGATTTATATATATTATTCCGTCCTGTACAATCTCGGATTTAAATTCACCATTTCTCTTTCTCTGGCCCATTTTTCTGTCACTATAAATAGGAATATATTGTGTAGAATGTAGGAAAATAAAATGCGAAGAAGAGAAAAAAATAAACGAGAAGGAAAACTCGGTACTTTTACAAAAGAATTTACGAGCCATTAAAGTAGTAGTGAGCGAAAAATGATGAGAGGATCGTTAACTCAAGCACTCATCGGTGGGACCAATGAAGAATATCTTTCTCTCTAGTCTGAGGTGGTTTGGATATATTTTCCCTTCGCTTTTCTTTAGGGATATCTATATGGGAAGATATAGTCTCCCTATGGACTAATGGAAATTGTAGACTCTGACGTTGTGTACTATTTCTTAGATAAACTCATCTTACTCAAAGTGCAGTGTATTTTACTTAGCCATATACAGCTTTTCTAATCTTTATTTCATTCAATTCATTCGTGTGAAACAAAGCAATAAATTTATTTATTTCTTCTTTCATTATTAATATTATTCAAAAATTATCTTTATATTTATATTTATATTTATAATAATTGTATAATTAATATACATAAGAAAGTGATGGAAAGGAAAATTTGTTGATTTATTAGAGAAAATAATGTGTGATAAATTTAATATATTTTTATTTTTCTTGATCTGTCAAATATAAATATACAAATACATATTTATGAATAATATGAAAGCATGAAAGAGCACACATGCGAGGGATGGTGAAAGCAACATCCAACAAATGAGAAAGCATGAGTCAAAGAATATTGTGGATATATTGCATGTCTATTGACTTCTTCTCATCATGTATATTTTTTTTTTTTAACATCAGTGCTCATCCACGCTCTAACAACCCTCACACCTCATTTTTCTTTCTTTTCACAATTTTTTCCCCCTTCTTGTTAATATCTTTCATCTTTATTAATAAATCCAGAAGCAATAGAGGTTAATTTTCA
The DNA here is from genome assembly GCA_030347275.1 of Microctonus aethiopoides. Taxonomy (NCBI): domain Eukaryota; kingdom Metazoa; phylum Arthropoda; class Insecta; order Hymenoptera; family Braconidae; genus Microctonus; species Microctonus aethiopoides. Next base: position 1,476,697 of record JAQQBS010001424.1, read on the forward strand.
ACGATAGCGACGATTTTTTAATTGTCACTTCAACAACTTGGTAAAAAAATCTTCGTTTTTATTTTTTGTATTATTTAAATCACCAAAGAAAAAAAATAAACAACACTTGGAATACCTCATTATCTTTTATCAGATTAATTATTATCGTGAATGATGAGTGTAGACAAAAAATTGAATTAATTCTAGCTCTTATCACAAAATTATTTCCTGCTTTTTTTTTGTATGAATATATATTCTTTTTTTTTTGTAATGAATTTCTTTGTTTCTTTACAATACTAATCCACTTTGCGGTATCTCTTTTATATTGTTTCAGCATCTGATCTGGACTGTATAAGAGCTCTATTCAATGAAAAAGAAAAGGAACTCTCGCTTGCTGTCGCAAAGGTCGAGGAGCTGACGCGACAACTCGAGGAGTTGCGTGGTCGACACAACGGAAATGCTGCTGGCAATGGTAGTAGTGGTGGTGGTGGAGGTGGTGGTGGACAAGTACCGTCTGCCGCAAGTGCCGAACTGGAAAAACTTCGCAGAGAACTTATGGTACATACAATTAAACAAATAATTTAAAAATTAAATTTTTATCAATGAAAAAATTAATAATATATAAAATTAAATTGTTACAGTATCGGAATAAAATGAATGAACAACAAAATCAAGTTGTGTCACAGCAAAGATTAGTTTTGGCACAACGTCAAGCTGAAATGGTATCAATTGATGCACGAATAGCCCAACTCCAAGGTCGACTTCAACGAAAACGAGCATTAAATCAACGACTTCTCAGTCAACAAATTGCTAATAATCGTCAAACACCTGCTACATCATCAATAACAACAACAACAACAGCAACCACCATAAAAATGTCAACGGGTATTACAGAACCATTAAATAAACCACAGGAAATTACAAATCCACCGAAAATACGACCAGCTGGAAATGTTGCTGCAATTGAACCATACAGTCATATACCCAATGACAATGATTTTAATTTAAATAAAAATGATCCCAAGTACCAAACATTACCGTACAATACAAAATTTACAGTTAATCTTAAACCAGTAGAGGATGATGTTAATAAAAATAAAATTCAACATAGCCAGAGTGCATCACAAATCGGTCAACGATCGACATTGCAACAATTGGGACATCAAATTGTACATAGCCAGTCACAATCACACATTCAAGGTATATTAATTATCCATCAATTTTTTATTTATATATAACTATTTTATTCATTTATTAATTGTATTATTTTTAATTCAGGTCAATCGCAATTATTAGGTGTAAATCAACAAGCAACACAGCAAAATCAACAGCCGCAATTGCCGCAACATAACAGTCCTCAAAATTATCCACCTCAATCAACAAATTTTCTCATACACACAACAAATAACAACAACAATAATAATAATAGTAATAACAACAATAATAGTAATAACAATAACAGCATCAGTAACAATAACAACAATAATAATATTATGAATAATAATAATAGTAATAATAATAATAATAATAATAATAATAATAATTGTAATAATAATCAACAAATTAGTAGTAATAATGTTGGAATAATTAATTTGTCGCAAGAGAATCAAAATCAATTACCAAACTCAAGGTTACACAGTCATCAGCAGCAACAAACAACGAATATACAACAAAAACAACAATCAACAACGACAAATTTGTCAACAACATCGAGTCATTTAAGTTCAGATACACGGCAAACAATGACACAAACGCATAATCATAGAAATCTTCAGACACATCAAAAGCCTGTGTCAAGTGTTGCGCCAAGTTTTCCCGTTAAATCGCCAATTTATCAAACGTCATCGACGAAAATTCATCCAGTAATGCCACAGACATTAAGTCTAATTGGTCGTGGTCATGCGGCTGGTGCGCCATCACAAAATTATCCGGAACGCACGGCGAATGTACAAAATTCACAGAGTCCACAACAACAACAGCAGCAGCATGTACCTACGAGTATATCGGAGACATCGAACTATCCAGCACGTCATAATTTTCAACAGGGGCAATATTTACAAAATTATAAAAATTCATCCAACAATTTTCCACAAGCAAGTTTAAGCAATTTGGGAAATTCAAATTATCCGGGATATCCTTCACCAAGTTATAATCAAACGGCAGTTGTTAATACTGTACAGGATAATACAAATGAAAAATTAAAGTTCGATAATAAAAATCAAGAAAAACATGAGCAGCAACAAACACAACAAATGCGATACGATTCAGCAGTATTAATGAAACACGACAATCAATCGACGAAAATGTTTGATAGTAATAAACATGAAACACCGACAGTAACACAGCAGCGTTTCGAAGCATCAACAAAACATGAATCAACGCAACAGCAACATCTTCCAACAAAATTCGATCACTCGCAATTGCCCGGTACACACCAATATGGTAAACACGAACAACATGATGCAAGAATTAATACCAAGTATGATCATAGTTCTCAATATAAACATGAATCGCACAACTATCAACAATTTAAACAACAACAACATCAGCAGCAGCAGCAGCAGCAGCAATCGGACCAGGGTAAATACGATGTGTCAACTAAATTAGACCACGTGTCACAAAAGTACGAGTTAAATCAACCGGCAAAACATGATCATGGCACTAAGCTCGAACCACCAACAAAATTGCCTGACAAGTCGTATGACTATGAGAGAACGAAAGCTGAGAATGACAGGAAAACGACGGCAAACTTTGTTGATAGTAAGAACGTTGAAGACAAGATGAAACCGGCGCTGCCGCCAAAACCTATTAAACCCAATCCACCGCCGAGGTTGAACAGTCAAGACAAACTTGAAACGTCAACTGATCCAATCGATGGCAAGCCAATCATCATTCCAAGGTAATCAAAATGTATATTAAGCATGAAACAAAAATAAAAATTAAATTAAAATAAATACCTATTGCTGTCCAGTAGTATTATTTATTTATTTATTTATTTATTTATTTTCATTATATTATTGTTGACGTGAAGTAATGAAAAAATTGTTTACACAACTGTATCCATGGTCTTGGTGTGATGATTATTCAGCATTCATCTCGCGTTTCTCAATTCTTATACTATACATTAAATTTATTTTTATATATATTTTTTCTTTTGTTAACCTTCTCCTGTTTCGCTTCATACGTAATTTATTTTCTCCTTGATGTCTCGTACAATAGACTGACTTCATAATATGTAAAAAAAAAAAAAAAACTTGTTTCACATTTGTCTGTTTATATTTTTCTACAGTATATTTGCTATTTTATACACGCGGGGAATCACCGCGCGATCGATCATACCGCGCGCGTTCGCAATCTAAACTCTTGTGTTGCTTCACTTTTGATTCTTGTGCTATTGTTTTTACAGTCGCGATGTAGCCAAACTCCAAACCGATTACCAGGTTAATTATAAATGTTAATTAGTCCGCGATCGATTTGGCCAATGGATCGTGTGGTAGGTTGTCTTGAATAAATTGATACAGAAATAGATTTCAAAGGCGATGATGTTGAAGCACAATAGTATGTACACTTACAGTGATCGTGATGAGTCGTATATTATAGAGACAAATAATCCTTACGTATAATCGTTTGCTAATTAATAGTGATAAATAATATTTTATATAATTTAAATTATTTTAATACAAGTGAAGCAAGTGTAAAACAATAATTAACAATGTTACAGAGGTGAAAAGGAAGAAGATATACCACCAATACCAACGAGCGAACTACCAGAATCACCTAATGAAGCAGCACCTGTCGGCAATCATCAAATTATCAAAGCACGTCCGTTAACATTGAAAAAAGCTTTGCTGTCTGAACAGCCACGATTACGATATGCCAAATCAAATGTTCATGTATCAATAAATCGAAGGATTGAGATGCCCCCAGCATTTTTATTTCCCGAAACGGAAATTCCGGCTGATCTCATGCAAACTGAACAACAACAACAGCAACAGCCACAACAAAATATTTCAGACGTAACTGATCACAGTTCTGTAAAACAAATTCCATTATCAATAACTGACGAATTGTCGTGTAACGATACAATTGACGACTGCGATATTGTTGAGGCATTAAATGTTATTAATATTGAAGATAAATTAAAAAAAGATACAGATAGAAAAAACGATTTAGACCCAACGGATTTAAAGTCAACTGAAGTGATTAGGAGAAAAAAAGGAAATCTTAAATCCACAACGGGAAAAGCAAATTTATCAAGAAGGGTCTCTTTTGACCCGCTCGCGCTTTTGCTCGACGCCAGTCTCGAGGGTGAGCTTGAGCTCGTCAAGAAGACCGCTAAGGAGGTCGCAAATCCCAGCTCAGCAAATGATGAGGGTATCACTGCATTGCACAATGCCATTTGCGCAGGACATTTAGATATTGTTAAATTTCTCGTTGAATTTGGATGTGATGTTAACGCTCAAGACAGCGATGGATGGTAATAAACAAGTTTATTTAATTATTTTGTCTCTTAATTTATCATATTATTATTAATAATGTTAAGTTTTTCAAAATAATTATTATAATTTTTCTTTTGCTTTAATTACAGGACTCCTTTACATTGTGCCGCGAGCTGTAATAATCTCGCTATGGTGAGATTTCTTGTAGAGCATGGAGCATGTATTTTTGCAACTACACTTTCGGATCATGAAACTGCAGCTGAAAAATGTGAAGAAGACGAAGAAGGTTTTGATGGTTGCTCCGAATATTTATACAGTAAGTTATTGATTTAATATTTTTCCCAATTATATTAATACATATAATATATTATGTATTTTATTGATGAGATGAATCATTATTTTTTATTAATACAACCTTTTTTCTTTATTGCATCAGGTGTTCAGGAAAAATTGGGCATTATGAATAATGGACAGGTTTTTGCGGTATTCGAGTACGATCCACAACACAACGACGAATTGACTTTGAAAAATAGCGACCAGCTGGTTATATTACGAAAGGGGGATGATAATGAAAGAGAATGGTGGTGGAGTAAGCTTGGACATAGAGAGGGTTATGTCCCGCGTAATTTGTTGGGGGTAAGTTTATTATTTTATTTTTAGTTTTTTTATTTCTTATATTTTTTTATGTTTGAAATTTATTGATGATTTATTTTTTTCTCTATATTTGTTACAGCTTTATCCAAGAGTTCAACCGAAAAAGATAGATTAAAGGAAGCTGGTTATATATCTGCAAGAGATTTTTTTTTTCATTGAATGAAATCATTTATCACCACAGTATTCAATTTGCAGCTTTATCTTATTAGGTATTTTTAATAGTTGTATTTTAATGTCACAAATTATATTATTTAATAATCCGTGCGTTTTTTCGTTGAAATTTTAATTCTATTATGAATTGTAGTATATGTTACGTACATACGTATATATAAAAAATATATATACATATTATATAGATGTATTTTTTATCAGCAATCAGGATTTTAATGAGAAATTTATAATTAATATGCGTAATTAATTTACGCAGTACTTAAAAATATTATAAATATGTTTTATATTTTTGCGCACGGGATTGAAAGGGAAAAAAAATTTGTTTTTACATTTTTTTTTTCTCTCTCATATGACTGCTGTTGCTGCTGTTGCTGTTGCTGCTATTGATCAATTTGTTTCACCTAAATGTTTTTTTGTTTAGCTGAAGTCAAGTGTCGCCTTTTTCAATATTTCTTTTTATTATTATTATTTTTTTTTCTTTTTCAATAAGTCTCTGTTGACTATTAATATTGAAAATGAAGAAGAAAAATAACAATTTTTCTCTATCCGACGAAGGATTATATCTCGGAGTGAGAAAATAATTAAATTGCAATTCTGTTTTTCATGCTTGCCGATAGTGATATAAATATTGTAACAATATAAATGATAGATTTTTATTATATTCAGAGCAATTGCCAATAGGTCACATGCGAAATGTTTCGCTTTGCAATATGTTTTTTTTTTTTTTTTGTTTCGACTGTTGAACTTATTTGATTAATTGCTCGATGAGACTGTATAAAAAAAAAATTTACAAAAATGACGCTCGATCAAAAATATTAAAAATAAAAAAATATGACGTGTGCATTTGCCATCTTGAATGAATGCACACAATAAAAATGCACGCGACATATTAATTCGCCGAAAATATTGTCCCGAGAATTGAGAATAAAAAATGTGTGCCTTTAAAAATAATTATGACATGTATGTAAGATTGCACGTATGTAACTGAAAAATAAATTGTTTTTGATAAAAAAAATAAATAAATAAATATTTGTATAATTTATTTATAACATTACTCCAAGAATATATTTTATTTTCTTGTGTAATTTCGTTTTTAAGATGTGAAATAAATTCCCAAAGATTTATTTTTGAGAATTTTTCAAAAGATTATTGAAAAATCCAGAGCAAGTTACCGACAACTAATCAGGAATGCTCAAAGGTGGCGCGAAATATCTTTTCCTTCACCATAGTGTAATATATATTTGTTAGCAAAAATTCAAAACCCTCCAAAATTGTAACACCAAAAAAATAAAAGCGTTATTTAAATTCAAGCACATAAAAAGCAAAGCGAGAAAAATGAAATTATATTTATACGGATAATTGAATGTAAACAGAGAGATATTTAATATTTTCCAAAGGGATTATATGAGTTGGAGATAAATAAATTTACTGGAAGGGATAAAGTATATACTGACCAACCCCTATATATAAGGGTAAAGCTTGACGCTAAACTTCAGATGAGGTTCGGAGTCTGCCTCGAAAGCTACTCGGTAAACAAAAAAAAAATCCTAAAGTCATTTTGATTATACATCTCTATAATAATGTATTTAATTTTGACTGAGTATAAATTTATAACGACAATAATTCAATTTATTTCAATCATTGCTTTTATCAACTTTACTTCTATTTATTTCACTGAAATTTCAGGTAAGAACAGACTTGTTATAAATTATTCTCCCACATATTTATAAAAGCATTAATTATCCAATATTTTATAAATAAAAAACAAATATTTAATAATGTAAAAAAATTTATTTATAAATGCAAATCATTTTTTAAATTTATATGTATAAATGTAAAAGGGTGAATAATTTTACCATCAATTTCACATCATTTCCCGCAATATAATCAGTTTTTACTGTAAATTAAACAAATTAAAATAAAATTCACATTGTACTAATTTAATATTTATAATTTGTATGTTTAATTATTAATATTTTATATATTCAGCTAATGAATCATTATTGAAAACATACAATGTTGGAGTATTAATGGCTTCACACCTGGACAGTCCATTTGATCTTGAACGTTGTGGTCCAGCAGTTGATTTAGCTCTTGCTGAAGTCAATGAATTTCTCATCTTTCATAATGTTCAACTGCAAAAAGTTCAAGCAAGGTATTAAAAATAAATATAAACATTCTATTTTAATACCGTAATTTTTTTTTATACCCCACATAACAAACAACAAACAGCGTAAATAAATATTTATGCTTAGTCTTTATACAAATCATGTCATTTATATTCTCATAAGAAAAAAAAAAAATGATAACGCTCTTGGTATTATATACCCAAGAGTATTTGAATCGATTGATTTTCCTCGAAATAAAACAAAAAAATAAAAATTCCAGGTGCAGGACCTTGGGGACATGATTGATATTGAATATACAAAAAATATATCCATACTAAATAAATCATAATATCAAAACATAAATTAAAATATAAAATAATCCAAATCAAAATAAATTACAACTCAATAGAAAATATTCAAACAAGAAACATTGATTTAATTAATTTAATTTTTCTTTTTAATATTTATATTAATTCAATACATATACATGAATAAATAAGATGAATATTCATCATTAAATTGTAAACAATAGACGCCCAATTACAGTAATAGTATCCAGTCGTGCACAACATGTATATTAGGCTGGTTTTGTACGTGATTTAGATTGAATACGACGAATGGAATTCAATTTGAATGGTCGTGTTGTAGGGACCACATTAATGTACACACGTACACGATATGAATTGCTGTATACCTTGGTAAATAAAGAGTAAAATAATTGATTAACAGTCAGACAGTGTAGGATATATAGGGGAGATATATATGGTAATTGAACAAATGATAAAATATTAATAATCAGTATAGTCTTTTGTAATGATGTAGTTCAAATGATAATTATATATTATTCAACTGATTGATCATATTATATTTTAATTATAATTATCATTGGGTGATTTTTCTATTGATGTTGATGTTAATTCCACAGCTATCCATCATGTAGTGGTGCACGAGCACCAGGTTTAGCTGCAGATATGCATTTTCGTGATAATGTCATTGCATTTGTTGGACCAGCATGTGCATTTGCTTTAGAACCTGTTGCTAGACTTGCTGCTTATTGGAACACTCCAATTATCACTGGGATGGGTGATCAGGTAATGACTTGATTCAAGAAAAAAATAAAATAATTATTACTGAGGAAATTATTGAATTTAATTTGAAAATTAAAATGAGAAAATTAATTAATTCAGATTAATAAATTTTTTTTTTATAATTAATTTGCATTTAATTGTAATTATTAATCTGGTTTAATTATTTTATGAAAATTGTGATATTTAATGTGGGAGTTATTGATTTTTTTATTGCAATTGGGGAAATTAAATATTGATTTAAATTAATGTTGGATTGATATTTAATTTTTTATTTGAGATATTTGGATATTTTTTTTTTAATTTAATTCACGTTTGGAAATTTATATTTTATTGGAATCTACAGCCACCCTCAGAGGGTGAACTTTCAGTTACATCTGGTATTCTTGGTCGACTGCACAAGTGGCGTAATGAGAGTTCTGTAAGTAATATTTATTTTGTTTTTCTTGCGTGTAGAGTTGAATAAAAAAAATATGCGCATGTAATTTACTTAGCATCTAATTAAGCCACTCCTTGTTTTTTTTTCGCTGCATGTAATGAGAAGCTTTGGATAAAAATACAGTTAATTAAAAATGATGAACTAAAAAATGTTTATTTTAAATAATTATTCAGGGAATTTTTAAGGATAAAAGTAAATATCCAACACTTACAAGAATGTCGTACTGTCAGTGTCGTTTGCGTCTTGTATTCTCTAGTATATTCAAAGAGTTTGGATGGTCCCATGTGGCATTAATACTTGATAAATCCGATTTATTTTCTCTGACTGTTGGAAAAAATTTGGAATATGGATTGAGAAAAGATGGACTGCTTAAATTTGTAAGAGAACTTGATGGCAACTCGGAGGATGACTCTTATCACTTGTATCTAAGAGATGCCAGCATGTATGCTAGAGGTAAATACTTTGAAATATTCCTAAACATTATGAGAAAACAATTTAATTTAATTTAAATTAATTATTTATTCAAGTTGTAATACTGAGCGTTCGAGGAACTTTGGTAAGAAGATTTATGTTGGCTGCTCATGCTTTAGGAATGACACGTGGTGATTGGACATTTCTAGATGTTGAAATCATCCAGGTAATAAAGTGAAAAAAAAAAAATAAAATAAAAATTATTATAAAAAAGGGAAGAAAAAAATCAAAGATTAATTTATCATTTTAGGGATCATACTGGGGTGATCATGATTGGGAAATTGGTGATTCAGAGGATTCAGCAGCAAGAAAAGCATATGAAGCTCTTCTTCGTGTGTCTTTACTTCAACCAACTAGTCCACGTTTTCAAGACTTTGCTGATGATGTTAAAATTCGTGCTCAAACTAATTACAATTATTCATTCTCAGATGGTGAAGAAGTGAATTTTTTCATTGGTGCTTTTTACGATGGAGTTTATTTACTAGGAATGGCTTTGAATGAAACATTAACAGAGGGTGGTGATATTCGAGATGGTTTAACTATGACTAAACGTATGTGGGGCCGTGATTTTATGGGTATCACAGGTCATGTTAGAATTGATGACGATGGTGATCGCGATGCAGATTACAGCATTCTTGACTTGGATCCAATTACCGGAAGGTTCAACAATTACTTAAATAAAATTTATTAAAAATAATATTATTATTAATACATTTAATTAATTAAATATATTATTAATAATGTAGATTCGAAGTTGTTGCTCATTATTTGGGACTTAATCGTGAATACAGTCAAGTGAGTGGAAAAAAAATTCACTGGCCAGGTGGTAGAGAAGGACCACCACCAGATATTCCACAGTGTGGATTTCTTGGCGATGATCCTTTATGTTCATCACAAACCGACGCATACACATTTGTCCTTTACTCAAGTCTAGCACTTGGTATTTTTCTTTTTGCTGTCTCTGCTGCATCGTGTTTTCTCTATCGTCGATTAAGATTATCCGCTGATTTGAACAATATGTCATGGAGAATAAGACCTGAAGAATTATTACTGGAAGTCAGTAAAACTTTTTCATCCAAGATTAATTTACACCAAGCAATGGCAGAGGCAAATGTTTGTTAATGATTTTTATTTAAATAATTTTTTGGATTAATTATTGAAATATATTTATTAATTGATTTGTGAATAGAATTTTGGATTAGAGCAACGACGTCGTGGATCACAGCTCAGTGGTGGATCTTTAGCAACAACTACTGTTTTTACAAGTGTTGGTATTTATAAAGGTGAACGTGTGGCAATTAAAAAGGTAACGAAAAAAAAGGTTGTTGATGTAACGAAGAAATTATTGTGGGAAATAAAACAAGTTCGTGATGTGACATCGGAGAATACTGTAAGGTAAATTTATTATTCATTGAATTTATAAAATATTATATTTGTATATTTTTATTTTTAAAATTCTAATTTTATAGATTTATCGGCGCCTGTTTATGCTCACCATCACCAACAGTATTAATACTGACTGAATATTGTCCAAAGGGTTCATTGAAGGATGTACTTGGCAATGAGGCAATAAAACTCGATTGGAATTTTCGTATGTCATTAATTCACGACATTGTCAAGGTATTAAATATATTAAATTAATATAATTTCATTATTTCATTTATTAAATTGTAAAAAAAATAAAATACTTTGATGAATTTAATTTTATAATTTAGGGTATGGATTATCTTCATGCTAGTGAAGTTGGTGCACATGGCAAACTTCGATCATGCAATTGTCTTATTGATGGTCGCTTTGTATTAAAGATTTCGGATTTTGGATTGAAAACTCTTACAACACATTCGGATTTAATTATTGATGATAATTATTACACAAGTAATTATTTAATATTCAATAAAATAGATATTAATTTGTTTGATTTTCTATTGTGATGTTGAAGGTTTTTATTTTTTTATGAATTAGAATTACTTTGGATTGCACCTGAACTTTTACCACAAACAGTTTTGCCTGGCAGTGCAGCAACGCAAAAAGGTGATGTCTACAGTTTTGCAATTATTCTGGAGGAAATTGTATTGCGTGGTGGTCCGTATGAAGTAGCTCGATCATATATGACATCACAAGAAGTAATAATGATTGACATTATCAATTTATTTATTGACATGTATTCATAAATGAACATCAAATGAAATGATTTATTTAAATATGAAGATTGTAAATCGAGTGTCGGGTGGTGAAACTCCATACTTTCGACCAGAAGTCCAACCAAGAGATTGTCCACCAGATATATTGGCCTTGATGGAAAAATGTTGGAGCGAAGCTATTGAAGACAGACCGACATTTCAAACAATTCGCGGAACAATACGAGGAATAATGAAGTACTAATTCAATATTTTCCAAACTTTCATTCACTTTGTAAACTCGTTGTATTTTTTTTTCTTTGCTTTGCTTAGGGGTTATTGTGAAAATCTTATGGATGATCTTTTACGAAGAATGGAACAATACGCCAATAATTTAGAAGCATTAGTAGGAGAAAAAACAGAACAACTCAGCTTGGAGAAACGTCGAAGTGAAGAACTTTTATATCAAGTTCTTCCTAGGTATTTTATTATTTATTTATAATAATATTCTTTTAATTTTTTCTCTTTGTATATTTCACATTGATTTTTTGTTTTTATTTATTATTAACAAAAAATTGTAGACAAGTTGCCGGACAATTGATGGCTGGTGAAATGGTACAACCAGAACAATTTGAATGGGTGACAATTTATTTCAGCGATATTGTTGGCTTTACTTCTCTATGCGCTCAAAGTACTCCCATGCAAGTTGTTGATTTTTTAAACGATCTATACAGTACATTCGATCGAATTATTGGATTTTATGATGTATACAAAGTCGAAACTATTGGTGATGCTTACATGGTTGTTTCTGGATTACCTCAACGAAATGGCGATGAACACGCTAAAGAAATTGGTTTAATGGCATTGGCAATACTTGATGCAGTCAAATCATTTAAAATTATGCACAAACAGGAATCGCAATTAAGTGTAAGAATTGGCGTTCATAGTGGACCAGTTTGTGCTGGTGTTGTTGGACAAAAAATGCCACATTATTGTTTATTTGGTGATACAGTAAATACTGCATCGAGAATGGAATCAACTGGATTACGTAAGTTGATTTAATTATTTAAAATTTTATAAATATAATATTTATTTTATTTTTCAAACGCTATTGCGATTTAATTCGTTCTTTGTTTTTTTTTTTAAATAGCATTGCGAATTCATGTGTCAGAGACAACGAAAAATATTTTAGATAAATTCGGAACATTTGAACTTGAATTAAGAGGCGATGTGGAATTAAAGGGTCGTGGTACAGTAACATCTTATTGGTTAACTGGATGCTCAGCACCAGATCCAAGATTATCAACACCAAAGCACAGGAAATATAGCACAAGTCCACCAGACAATGGCGCAACTCTAAATCCACTGATATTTCCACCAAATATACCAAATGCAACCAAAAGTACAAACAATACCTTTATCAATTTGTCAGAGCTGTAAAGAATATTATATTATTTATAGTGATATATAATATATATTTAAACATATATTTATATATACATATATGTATATATATCTTAATATATATATGTATATTTTTATTTATTTATTTATTTATTTATTTATTTATTTATTGGAGTAGAATTTATTAAATTGAACTTACAGTTACAATTATCATTAATAGCGCATGGAAAGCTCTAAATTATCTCTGAACGATGCTGATAAAGCCTCATTTTATTTATCTATTCTGAATAAAATAATAATAGTTATGATAAATGAATGAAAAATAAACATAAAAATTAATAGTGTTTATATGATTTCCTTTTCTTTTTTTTTTTTTTATAGTTTTTTCTCGCTTATTTTCATACCCAAAACGCCAACAACTGTTCAACGTAGTTGAATTATTTAACTAGAAAATAATTAAGAATTAGTTATTCATTTAGTTTTTTTTTTTTTTTTTAAATTACACTAGAAATAATTATAAACATATTTTTATGAATATATCTATATACGCATATTGTGTGCCCAAAAACACTTAAATTTTCTCTTCGTGATTTGTTTCTTATTTTGTTTATAAATTCAAACGCAAAAATAAACTAACAAAGTAAATATTTGAAGATCAATATCTTTTTAGTGAGTAACGAAATTTTTTTGTTGTTACTTTTTTTTCTCAATTAATCTATTAGGATTTTTAAATTGTCAAGCTATGTATATTTATTTATATAACTTTTTTTTTTTGTTTTTTTCTTACTGTCACGGCAATATTCTCACTGCAACAATTACGGCTGCCGACTACTTGGACGCCAAAAACATAATCAACCTGGAAAATTAACACAATATTAATAGCATAAAAGAAAGAAAAATAATTAATATACATGGAATAATAAATAAATAAATAAATGAATAAATAATTACCGGAAACTAATAGCTTTCGCTGCCAGGAGTCTGTTGCATTCAGCGGTGTCTGGGAGTGGTAGAGGTAAATATGGACTTTCATTGTCCTGCTCAGTAAAATCAAATCGATGAATTCGTGGCTGAACTTTCATATCACCAAATGGTCCTTTCAATATTAAGTAATGTAGTGGTAAAGGATATGTTGTTTTTGTTTTCAATATCAACTGAAATTCATCAAAATAATCCAAATGAAAAAAAAAGAAACAGTAACAAATAATTTATTCAAATAAAAAAAAAAAACAAATAAATAAGAAAATGAATGAAATTTTATTTTTATCAATTTACAACTCACTTGATACGTCATATCACGTTCAGAGCTCTGTGTAGGATCACGTTGACTATTATTAATGCGTGCTTTAACAACCCATTGATTATTAAATGCCGTGAAACGCGATGTCTCATAAAACAATTTGTGAACAAATTCATCTGTACGATACGGTTTCATTTGCAAATCTAAAAGCAAAAAGTATAATCATTAATTATTATTCATTGCTTGATAAATTAATTGTACAAATATTTACTGATCATTTGAATAATCAAATTAACAAACAGACCATTAAATGTTATTTTTTCATATGACAAAAGATCAAAAACATTGTCATAAAGTCGACGTTCTTCCAATGTTCTTGCGTCAATATCGCGCAATGCTTCCATTACATCAGCACCAGTACGATGTGGATGAACGCAATGTGCTTCATGCTCTGGACCTTCATGATTTGGTCCACGCCATGGACAACCGATTCTGCTATATTTGCAGCTAGATATTCTTTGGAAATTAAATAATTAATAATTGGTTTATTGTAATTAAATATTTCTTTGAATTTAGATATATTTTTATTTCTCTTCATCTTTATCATTTTTTTTTTACCTCTCTTCGCACATTGAATCTTCATGACGTTCCAATGAATTCCTTGGGAATTCCTTGGCGCAATATTGACATTCTGCCGGTAATTCGGACACGGCTTTTTCAACAGCAAGATTTCTTGACGCTGATGTTTTGCTTATTTCAATTCGGCAATTTGGACATGTTGCCAGCTCATCTCGTAATCTTGCATCTGCCAGTACATGAGTGAAGCAACCGGCGCACATCAAGTGTCCATTGGTACACTGTGAACACCATTACATCAAAAATATTCTTAATATTTGTCCATTGTGTCTTTTTATTTTTTCTTTGTTTATTTTTTATTTCATTGTAACAATGTTATAATAATTAAAGTCAATAAGGAAAGAGGAAGGATGAACTTATTATATAAACGATTGATTAATAATAAACAAGAAAAAAAAATACTCTTTCCTCATTGACTATTTATTTATTTATTTTTCAGGCTTATCACTAAAATCGCGTTACAAAAATTAACCAAGCTATGTGTTATACTCTTTACCGTGATTCGATGTTTTTATTTAACAAATCTGAAACACAAAATCGTATGGGGACTATTAATAATTATTATATAAAATAATTTGCTTGTATATTTTTTTGTTTTTAAATATGACAATGATGACTTTTTAATTTGTTATTCGCGTTATAGACGTAGGATTTATTTTATGAAGGAGGAACATTATGATATTCAGGAAATGTGTATGAGTCAAGGGGGACACAAAGAATTATATTAAAAAAAAGTTGACTTCTTTTTATAACGTTCAAATTTCATTTATTTAATCGTTGTTATTCAATCATTTTTTTTTTTACTTTTACATTTAATACAGATGTAAACCATTATAGTGAAACTTGATTGTCACTCTCTCACTCTCACTCTAACACTTTTTGAAAAACTATATAAATGAACCGTAGAGCATGTACAATTATAAAAAAAAAAAATATTAAATAATTCATCATTTATTTCTATATAAAAACGAATCCATATTATAAAATCACACACATATTTTCTCCTTATCATCATTGAATATATTTGAATTAATTTATTTTTTAATCTTATAAACAATATAAATATAAGCATGAAATTATTCTCATTAATAAAAATTCACCTAATGATAATAAACAACAATAAACTTTTTTAAATGCACACTGACAGCATACAAATATTTATTTGTGTTACAATTGTATGCCAATTTAAAATTACGACGCAATTACTATACGACGAAACTAAATACCCACTCACCACGGACATAGACATTAAAACATGACACGCCCAATAAAAATCGCGTTAATTATTTATTTATAAAACGCCAATAAATTCACCACAGCTAATTCTATCATATAAACACCTGCTACGAATAAATAACAAATAAATAAAAAAAAACCAGCATAAAATCAGAAAAAAATTTTTTTTTTTTTTTTTTAAATTATTATTTTATTAATACACACTGACATGTATATATATATATGATAAAAAGCTTACCTGGTAAACGGCTGCCCTGGGGAGATCGAGACAAACGGCGCAGCAAAGAATTCCACCCAATCGATGTTCCAACTTCTGTTCCGATTTACCATCTTGTCGTAATAATTTACGTCGCTTCTTATCTGGCTCAATGAAATCCTCAATTTTTTCAAGCTCTTCACGAATTGGCTGAGTAACTGTTGCCGTTTCTGAAACGCTACTTGACGATGAAGCCTCACTGCTTGGATCAGCCATCTTGATTGTTTTGATTTTTCCTTCTCAGCAAGAAGGTGTGCGTTAAAAACGCGCACGCGTCCTACTATTTTATGTATATATATACGTATATAAATATATAAAAAAAAAATATATATATTTATATCACTTCTTTCGTCTACTAACAATAACCCACGTTTTATTCAACTGCGTTATATGCTTTTCTTTTTTTTTTTTTATCTATATTTAATAATGCTTGAATTAAATGTCTTATTACGTTTAGAGGTTATGTATGCATTTATGTAAATATCGCTGTTGTCCTTTTAAAAATAACACTTGCTAGTATTTTAAATGTACATATAGTATATATGTAAGTGTTTATATGTACTAGTCGTGGGTTTTGCTCTCACAATTCGATCAATTGACGATAATTTAACAATATGTATATGTTTCTTGCACAAGCAGGAACAATGAATGTGAAAAAAAAAATATTTAGCAATGTATGTAGGTAGATATGTATGTATATATGTATTTATGTAATTATGTATGATGTATATATAACAGTTTAGGAACTAGTACATACTTTTTATGTATATATGAAGTATGTATTTCCGACTGTCACAACGATCGATCGTTTTTTTTTTCTTTTTTTTTGCACGTTCGCGCAGCTCAATATATTTGTGGTTTGATCAGGGTGCAAATATGGATACGAATGAGCGATAAAATGAAAGAGAGAATGTATATGAACGAAGGAAAAAGGAAGGGAAAGATATGAAATAGATGGGAATGAAAAAAAAAAATCAACAGAAATTATTCACAACGCGTTTTCTCAATGACGTCAGGCAACAGCTGGTTGGTTGGTCGTGTGTGGGTTTATTATTGCTCGCACGAACCTCACTCACTCACTCACTATGTACTGAAGTTAAAGAGACGCAAGCTCCGACCACAGAAAACATGTATATATGTATACATGCAGTATATATGTATATACTTCAATGATATGTACTTGAGTTGGATCCTTTCTTCTCTGATGCATGCCCCACTACTCAAACTATTTGTGTACCATGCTCATCATGCTTCATTCCCACTTTACTTCTTTTCCAAGTTCTTAAATTAATGTATAATATTTTTTTTTTTATGTTTCATTTTAGTCTAAGATTCTTTTGCTATTTTTGATACACTTTGAAGAAAGGATTTTAGGTAAAGAATAATTTGTGTATTGAGCTGATTTTGTTCTTTTTTTTTTTTTT
>JAQQBS010001424.1:1494401-1554044 GCA_030347275.1 Microctonus aethiopoides
TTTTTTTTTTTTTTATTAACACTGTTTTTTTGTCAATATTACAATTATTGACTTGGGTTTTTATGCCATGTGGCAAATATTTTTTCATTTTGTTTATAATGGACATTATGTATTTTTTTTTTATTTTCGAACATTGCTTTTGTTTTTCAATAAAATGGGGACAATTGAAGCTTGGTGTGTTGAACGTGCTAATTGTAATTGTGTGATTTTCATCCCAAAAAATTGTTTGAATATTTTCTATTCATTCATAATGACGGATATATTTATAAAGAGAATTGATAAATAGTTTGTTAATTAAGTACACACTCTTTTGAATCAATCAAACATTGGTTTTTTTTTTCAGCTATTGTTCTTTTTGAACATTGACTTATTTATATTGAAAATTTATCTTATTACTCATCACATCATGTATTCAAAATGTTTATGCCATAAATTTGCGCATAAAAATTTTATCTCATGTATAACCTAAAAATATTAATATTATGAATAATTCTTTTTTTTTTTTTATTATTGCGCATTGTTATAATTATATTATATAGTTGGTGGTCTAAAGCAATATGTACAAATTACACCTGTATTCCTAATATTCATTCTCACATTTCAACTATAAATAAATAAAAATACATTACGGCGTTTTATCATTCTTATTCATTGAAAATTCATATTTGGTTGTTATTTAATTTAATTTTGAAAATTATACCTCATATATTTGCGTATACGCATTATGAGTGAATTGATTGTGGACAATATCGTTTCGTTTTTCACTTTTATCATCAATAATTACCCTGACAATCCATCAGCACTTGTGGTCTTTTCATTGCCCGTCGTATTATGTAATTGTGATGTCTGATCATTCATCACTACATTTATATTCTGTTGACGATTCTTCATATTTAAAGTAGAATTAATTATTGTATTGGTTGTATTTTTCAATATATTATAATTTTGCTCCAATGTTTGAACTCTATCAGTTAAATTAACGCTACGTCTATGTGCATCTTCCACCTGTAATGAAAATAAAATTGAAATAAAGAAAATAATGAATAGAAAAAAAAAACAAATAAATATTTACATCATGAGTTAATTTTTCCACTGAAGATATTATTGTCGCTTGTTCAGACGCATTTGCACACGATCTTTCCAATGACAGGACTTTTGAGCTTGCATTCTGAGTCTGATCACGCAGTAAATCAACTGTCTTCTAAAAAATATAAAAGACAAATATATAATTATAAAAAATACAATAATAATTTATAACAACAAAATTTATTTCAATCTTACATGAGCTTTATTTTGTTCTTGTTGAATCGATTTATAATTCCACGTGAGCGTTTCATTTATCGTCGACAAATCTGTTTTTAATTTTGATATTATTTCTGTTAATTCATTAATTTTCAATTTTGTTTCATTCGTTGGCATCGCTGACTTTTGATTCGTTCTCGATAATTCCGCCAGTGAATTCTAAATAATTAACAACAATAAATTTATTAAACACACATATTACAACATATCAATTAAAGAAAATTACATATTCATTGATATTACCTTTGTGTCTGTTATATTTTCTCGCAAGACATTCTGTGTATCCTGTAATTTTGTATTTGTTTCTTTGAGACTACCCACTGTTGCTTGTAAATCTTTAATTTGACTACCAAACGTTGCCACACTTGTGAGAGCTTCTTTGAGTTTTTTTGGTACACTTGTTAATTCTGGTGCACCATGAAGCAGTTCTTGCATTTGTTGAAGTCCCTGCTGAATACTCGATAACTGTTCAAACAAATTAATAAATAAATAATATTTAAAATCATCACAAATAAAAATAAATATGTATTAAAATAAATAATCAAATTAATTAAAATACCTGAATTGTAAAATTTGTTACATCAGCTCTGACCTCATTGAGATGGGTGAATAAAATTGTTTGATTTTTCTGCAGATCTTTGGAAAGTGAATGACATTTTTGAAGAGCATCGGGCACATCTTCGCTACCGGCAATCGCTGAAACCACAAAATCAAAACACATCCTGTCAATAATTACTGAACTCGTCGTGATTTGTAAACATGTTCATGACGCTGAAAATAAATTGCGATGAATTTTGATTCGATCATGATGAATTAATCATTTATTATTTTTCGGCTTCATTTTAATCTTCATGGCTGATCCACATTGCCAATACCTTGATCCACCTCAGTTCTAAGTAACGTTAACTGTTGGCGCACATCAATAAACAGCCAAATAAGACTAGCAGTTGCGAGTATTGATGCACAACAAAAAAATGCACTGCATGCCTTCAATAGACCAGGACAAATATGATTTCTTCGACCTCTTCCTTTACGATTGCCACGTATAGATACATTCCAATATTCGGAACGTTCATCACTGCTGTCTGTCAGTAGCTCCTAAAACAAATTAAATAAAATCCAATATATTTAATATGATAATTCAGGTGTGTTATTAATGATAAATAAAATACATATGTTACATATGTGTATAATAAAATACCTGTGAACTTCGTTTGCCAGATGTTCGTCTGGAGATGACATGAGAAGGCGCCAATGCGTCGAGTTCTTTACGTTTCTTCATTTTTTTCGTCGGTGGACGTAGTGGCACCGTTACCGCTACAGAGTCCATTTCAATTGACACTATTCAACTTTTAATATCTATTTTTTATTCAATGGTAATTAATATTTTATCTCTATAATATATTTTTATCTTGAATTTTTATTAGTGGTTATACTAATTAGATGCCAACCACGTGATTTTATGTCCACTAAGTCATCTACCTTAACTCCTGTCTTGCATAATACAAAAAGAAAAATGATATTACGTCGGATAACGTGTGTTTTTTAAATAAAACATCTTCTTTTATTGCACAAACCAACTCATAATATCATTTGCTTTGCTTTTTTTTTTTTTTGATTAGATACTATTACTATTCAACAATTATTTATTTTTTCATGATACGTTTCGAAAACAAAAGAAAAAATTATACTCGCATGCGCTCTTTTCAAAAACGTACAATGGTTATGCCATAATGAACACACCTAACGTATATCTTATCAATTTCTTGATTGTATTTTAACAAATTGTCTGCGAACCGTGTTATCATTCGTACACTGTAAACATACGAATCTGTATACATACAACTATCAGCTTTTATATGTAAAATACTTTCAGTTCTCAACAACGTTTAAATACTTTTATTTTCAGTTTTTAATATTATTCGTACAGGAGTGATAATTTGTTCGGTCTTTTTTTTATCCACTAAGTACTTTCCATTCTTTTCTTTTCTTTTTTATTTTATTTTTTTTATCAACTTGTCTAATTATTTATGAAACTTTTTATACAGCAGCATGTGTATATTTAATAAACTTAAACTATAAAGCACGACCTTGATTCAAATAATCAGAAATTTCTGGACAGAAGTTTGAATATAATTTTAGTGTTTTCATTATTTTCCTCAGTGTACAAGAAATTAAAAATTATTTCATAACAAAGATGACGAAATATTTCAATAACTCGTTGACACAACTTTCGTTTCAAAATAAATATTCCAAAGTTGACAACAATGAATGTTATCGCTCGTAAGTTTATTCCATATCAATTGATACGGTGGCAATGTTATCGATCGGCGCACTTTTCACTGTATACATAGTATACACCTCTTCACGTTCTTCCCTATCACATATAGGAAATATTATAATTTAAAGAATAGAGATAGATTAAAAAATCAACCGAATAAATTCGATGTAATATTATTTAAATATTTGTTTTCACATTTTTATATATTTCCAAGTGTTTATATGAACGAAAAAAATTATTATTTATCATACATTTAGGACGCGCTTTTGTGCTTTACATAAAATGCCCTACAGAGCAATAGCACAACCATCACAAACATATCACCGCCTCCGCACTATTCACAAATGTTACTGAGAAGCACGACGCCCAAGTGTACGCGCGACTTGTGTGCTTGATATCGACTAAAAGGTGGGCGAAGGTTGTCATATATACACACACACACACTCGGCGCAGGATAAAGAACGCAGAGACGATTAAACTTACCCAATAATATTATAATCATTATATTTACTATAATCGTAGAATTTATAAATAAAATATTTCAATTTTACAAATAAGCTTTATTGTCTTTTATCAATAGTTATCAATATTCCTTCAATCATTATTCAATTATTTTTCAACTTACGTCATAGACAAGCATAACATGCAATGATTTTATTTCCGTATAGTTATCATAAATGCAAATTTTTGAATTGAAATAAATTTCCGGATTTTATTTAATATAAACTTGAATCAATGGAAATTTTATATATTTACAAAAATATTAAAATGGTGTGAAATATTGAGTGAGAATGCCTTTTTTTTTCTTACTTTAAAGGTTAACTATTTTTACTATTCATTCTTACGTAGAAGGTCGAATGTGTGAGGTCGTATATTTACGTTTAAACAAAAAAAAAAACAAAAAATATAGTTATCAACTGCACTCATACGGGCATAAGGATGTATAAATTGAAATACAAGAATGATGAGGACCTTGCAACTACTAATAAACCTTGAATTATGATATATAAGATAATAAAATTGTTTATATCATTCATGTTTACTTTATAAATAATCGATAAAATATGCCTACCAGATTTTATTGATACATCCATTCGTCTGATTTCTCCATACAATACTCCAGCAAGCCAGGACAATGCTATTAACCAAAATGTTATTAATATTGCTGCTAGCCATAGTGTTATTAATTGAACTTTGGATTTAGAACAGCTGCATATATTTTTGTTGCTCTTTATTCTCACACCTGACCGATGTCTCCTGTAATTAAGAAAAATTTATATTTAGAATTATACAAATACATAACTTACGTCATTTATATATATTTTTTGTTTATATTTTATGTATATGTTTAAACATATGTATCATATGAATATTAATATATATATTTTTATTTCTTTATTTAATATATTTTACCGTTTAACCTTCTTTTTTTTTGGAGTTGTCAGAATTAAGTCGGAAAGGTCGCTATCACTTGCTGAGAGTAAATCAAGGAGATTAATTGTCTCCTTGTGATTTTTACTTTCCATATTCTATTAAAACATATTGTTCTTTGACAGATGTTGATTATCATTTATACAGTTATAATTTATTGCTTCATTTGTTTGATAATACCATCCTAACCTCAATTCAACCATTATTGTAAAAATTTTCAAACACTCGAATTGCCAATTTTTTCATGTAAATTTATACATATATTGTCATGAAAAAATAATATACGTATTACCATGTCACTGAATTGCACTTAAATAATTTTGTGCCAATAATATCATATGATTTCCAAAATAACAACTCAGCATTGCATCCGTAATGGCATCTGACATTTGTAATTACATGATGAACATGTGTGTTTATAAAAAAATATACATATTTATTTCATATAAAACTCGGTTGGTATTACAGAAATTGATAATACCGATTAAACCGATTAAAATTCCAATTAGTAACTAGTCATGAATTTATGAGTAATGGTTATAAAATGGTTGTAAAAATGTCTATGAATCATTAAATTTATGATTGTGACTAATGGTAAATGTTATAATAACACAGGCTTTCATATTTTAATTTCAAAGAATTTACATTCCTAACCTAACAATTAGTAATCTTTATATACTCTGCCTAGCGACTATAGCAACCAACCAGCCAATCAACGACAATTCGGCCATTCCTCTGGCAAACAAAAAACACCTGCATAAACACCTGTAAAAATACAATTTCACCAGCGATACATGTAGAAAATAAAAATTAATCTATTAATTCTTATTTAATATACATATGCAGAGAGAATGTCTAGAAGAAAAAAATGGTACTTGCGCAATAAGCTCTAAGAAACAATGATAAATTAAAAATTCAAATTTGAAATTCGTATCGATATTATCAAGAATAGACGTTATATTTAACATCAGTAGAAGTGTCTACGTCACAATGAGCATTCTCCCCCTATGCCGCATAACACACGTGTTTAACATTCAACAGGGCGTACACATCTTCTTTTTTTATATCAGTAGCCTGCGGCAGTGAATTCACGCATGTCTCATTCACACTTATAAATGTTCAAATGAGCGCGGGTATGACTCGGTAATTCACACAGGTAAATCGTACAAAAATTGATTCGCCGATTTATATTTTTGTGATTTTTAAACAATAATAACTAATAGATGAATATAATTATTGTTTATTGATAGAAGAAAGAGGTGAAACAAGTGATTTTTTTCATCGAAACAATGGTGGGCATTATGTATTCAACGATTCTCGCCATAGCGTGTTTTTGGTTGGGCGTTGTCGGCCAATTTGAGTGGCAGTCCCGAGATGCATTTGACGAAATTAAAAAGAGAATGGATTTAGTCAATAAAGACAATTGTGAAATTCAACATTTTGGTGATCTATTCCTGCCTGACGACAGTGTTTCTCACATACCAGACATAAAAGAAATCAATATTAATCCAGTATTTCCAAATCGTACCGCATTACTTCATCTTCATAATATGGCTTTGAGTCGATCTTTCTTTTGGAGTTATATACTCCAATCACGATTTATTCGACCAGCAATTAATGACACATATGATCCAGGAATGATGTATTATTTCTTGTCATCTGTAGCTGATGTATCAGCAAATCCATATATTAATGCATCTGCAACATACTTTTCACCAAATACGTCGTATTCATCTAGTTATCGTGGATTTTTCAACAAAACCCTGCCAAGATTTGCACCAAGAACATTTAGAGCAGATGATTTTAATGATCCAGTTCATTTAGAAAGAATATCAACGAGAAATACGTTTTATATTCGAGATCTTGGAGCGTCACCTTCTGATAGTCCTAGTTTAGATTATACAACAGATAGTTATCGAATTAATGAATGGTAAACAAATGAATTTTTCTTTATTCATATAAATTATCACTTATATTTATATTTATTTTATGATTTATAACTTTAATGATTTTACAAATGCTTTATCACTGCAATAGGTATAAAAAATGGTTGCCAGATCACAATGGAAAGAGGCATGACACCAAAACAACTTATCAAATTGAAATTAGATATGCAAACAATACCAATGAAACGTTTTCATTTCATGGTCCACCAGGTAGAGTAAAAATTAATTGAAAATTTTCTTTTTCCTCAAAAATGAATGTTTATCAATTTATTTTCTTTCATGTTCAGGTGCTGATGAATCTCCAGGTCCAGTGAAATGGACACGTCCATACTTTGATTGTCATCGTTCAAACCGTTGGATGATAGCTGCTGTTGTACCTATTGTTGATATTTATCCTCGACACACGGGTTTTCGTCATATTGAATATCCCATGTAAAAAATTTCATCCATCATTTATAAATGATCCATGTCGAATTTTTATTTATTTAAAAATTTTATTTTTACTTTTATTTCATTCGCACAGATACACAGCAGTTACTGTAATGGAAATGGATTTTGAGAGAATTGACATTAATCAATGTCCACCGGGTTTAGGAAATAGTGGACCAAATCGTTATGCTGATACAGCCAAATGCAAAAAAGATACTACAGAAGTAAATACAGATCATTTGTTTAGTCCAATTATCCATATTAATTTTATTTTATATTTTTAATATTTTAATATTTTAATTTTTTTATCATTCGCAGTGTGAACCATTGCATGGCTGGGGCTTTCGCAGAGGTGGATATCAGTGTAGATGCAAGCCAGGATATCGATTACCTTCAGTGGTCCGTCGTCCGTATTTAGGAGAAATTGTCGAGCGTGCTACACACGAAATATATGAAAATCGTTTTCATTGCGAAAAAATAGGATGTATGATAATTTCTCTGATAAATTATTTACTGAATTACTAATGGTTATTAATATTTTTTAATTAACTATGTCGTTTTATTAAAGGGATTCACAAGTTGCCTGTTCAATGGGAAAAAGCTCCGCCTTATATTCGAGAAAAATATCTTGAGCAATATCAAGAGTATAGAAACTTTTCATACGATTCAACTTCACGTCAAAGTGAACGAATGAACATTCATCGAGTTCTTAATTTTATTCATGGAGTCACTCCTAAAACATGCCACAAGTAAAAATTATTTATATGCTCAATATTAATTTATTTATTTATTATGATAAAGATTTGAATTAATTAAATAATTTGCAGGTATTCAAAAGAGCAGTTGAAATTATCTGGTGATATTGGTTATGGTAGTGGTGAATTTTTTGAAAACGAAGCAAAAATGGCAACAAGATTGGCTAATTTTATCAGTGCTTTTCTTCAGATATCAAATCCAAATGAAGTTTACACTGGGACACGTGTACCTGATCGTGATCTCAGTGAAGATCAAATGATTGGTGAAACTTTAGCGTTATTATTTGGTGATACAAAAATTTGGGGAGCTGGTACATATTGGGATAGAAATAAATTTCCAAATAAAACATTTTTTGCGCCATATGCTTATAAAACTTCTTTAAATGCGCGAAAATTTAAAGTTGAGGATCTTGCAAGACTGACTAAAATTGAAGAAGTCTATACAAATCAACCATGGTTCAAGTTTTTACAACAAAGATGGGCGGCAAATTTTGAAGATCTTGAAAAATATTATTTGAAAATGCATATTCGATTCAATGAAACTGGCCAAGGAACGATGAAATACGAAGTTTTTCCAACTCATTATAGAGCTGCAAACTTAAATCATGGCCATTGGACGACACCTTATTTCGATTGTGATGGTAAAATTAAAGATTGGGTAATCACTTATGCATCACCATTTTTCGGATGGGATAGCGCAAAAGTAAAATTAGAATTCAAAGGTGTCGTTGCAGTGACTATGCGATTACTTAATCTAGATATTAATCAATGTGATGATAAATTTTATGTGTCAAATGCATTTAAAGACACCCATAAATGCCATAGAAAATCATCAGAGTGCGTTCCAATACTCGGCAGAGGATTTGAAAGTGGTGGATATAAATGCGAATGCAAACAAGGTTTTGAATATCAATTTGAAGATCCAACAACTTATTTTGATGGACAAATAATGGAAGCGGAATTTACTAATATTGTTGAAGATAGAGAAACTAGATACGATATGTTCAAATGTCGTTTGGCTGGTGCTGCTTCCGTACAATCTAGTTTATATTTAATTATCATTGGCTTGGCATTATTCTTCCGAATACTTAATAGATAAGTATAATAGTATATTTTAATGACATAATTATAATTAATTTTAAAGAATTTTATACCTCAATCCGTCCATTTTTTTTATACAAATGCAAATCTTTTATATTCAATATAAATGAACGTGCAAATCATTATTATAATAAGACTGCGACTATTTTTGTCATGTAAATGAAAATGCAATAGCTATAAATTTTAGAAACATTATATACTATATTCTTGTGCATGTATTCATGCATTTTTTAATTTTTACATAATATACAATAAATAAATTGTATTAAAATTTTAATTTACAAAAAAATTAATATTCTCTCATTTATTCATAACCTAAAATCATCTACACTACCTTCAACATAATTTCTATTTAAATAGGAAATTTTATTTTCCAAATTGCCATCAGTCGATGAAGGAAATACCTATATTATTTTTTATAATAATTTCAATTACACACACATTACTAGTGCACGGTTCATTAATTTTTCTCTTGATTAAAATTTACATATCAACTTCAACTATGAAATATTCATTATTTTTCAATTGCCCTACAAGTAAATTTTATTTTCTCAATCTGTATATAAAAATATTTTTCATCTCTTGAATAGCTGCTGATAATTATTGCATCAGAGGATTAATTGAGACTCTATAATTTTTTGTTTTATTTATATAATTAGTATGATATGTACGCGCGTATGTTTTCCGATACATATCATAATGCCGTAATTGAAAACAATTCAAGCAGCAACGTCGTTGAATTTAAATTTGGAACAGGAGGCGACACACGCTCTCTGTCATTTGTGTGTATAATCCAGGGACAGCCTTAAATTTGTGTGAAGGCGCACGCCCCGCAGTCTATTTTAAAATTCCGGGAAGAGTGTTGGTGTTTTTTCTTTCTCTATCCCTGACATTGGTCAGCAGCAAAACAAGTATTTTCATCATTATCTTTTCATTTTTCATTTATTCGTTGATAAAAAATATTGAAATTACATCAATATGGGCATAATATTGTCAAGGTTTCGGGTAAGTTTTATTCTACCATCTGTATTTTACTGATAAAAAAAAAAGGAATGACGTGGGTCAATATCCAAATGTCATTAATTTGGCGGTGCTTTGAAAATTTTGAGGTTAACTTTATGAATTTATAAAAGAATTTCAAACTGTTTCAAATAAATAATTAAATATTTAAAATTGAACGTTGTTTTCGGATGAATAGTTAGTTAATATATAATATATTATCGTACATTATTGTTTATGAATATTTTGTGGTTATTAAATGCGTCATACTAATTTTAAGGTTAGGCGCGCAATTCAAATATCCCTAAACACGCGCATATATTTTTCTTTTAATATTTAATATCTCAGGACTTTGTTTCATTTGAATGACTTGTTTTTTTTTTATAATAAATTGATTTAACTTGTGATTTATATTTCAATTCGATCGATCAAGCGATTGATGTATTGCTATTGGTTCGAGAGTTAATTTATTCGCAACGATTGTTTGGCTGAATCCAAAATTATCATCCAATGACACAGCAACTGTATTTGTGCTAATGGATTGACTGGATGGCAAAGAGGTCATGTCTATGTTTGACGTTTGACTTATTTTCTTAGGCCACCGTAGCATTAAATCAATTATAACATTAACATATGGATAAAAATAATGTATTAATAATTTTTATATTTTTTATTTTCAGAAAAAGAAAACGACTATTGAAGTATTAGAAGATCTTGACTCAGTAATTATCATCATATATAATTCTAGTTTCTTTTTTATACTTTGTATAATTTTGAATATATTAAAATAATTTAACGTTTTATTATATTTTTTTTTTACAGAAAATTAAAGAAATCGAAGAATATGGACAAACGACTGAGCAGAGACATAAAAAAATTGTTGGAACACTAGTAATTTACAGTGTTCTTCTTTATGTCGTGACTGCTGTGATTTTTTACTTTTACTTTTTTCCTGCATCACTCTACGATCAAATTTTTTACATCACACCACTGCTCACTTTTCCGTTGCTGTAAATTCAACATAAATTTATTTCCTCGAAATATTATGATTTATAAAATTATTATTTGTATAATATAATTTCATTTTTTATAGGATAATATTCACAAAGAAAATGGTAACGTGGTATTATAAGAGAAAAATTTCAAGGAATCAAGAAAAAATGATAGATATGCAAAAAGAGAAAAAGAAAATTCTTGAAGAAGTAACAGAAACCGAAACATACAAAAAAGCTAAAGAAATTTTATTGAAATTTGCCCCGGACCAATTAAGAATGACACCGGTAAAATAATAATAATACTAAACAATAATAAAATTTATGTAAAAACAAAGGAAAATAAAATTATTAATCTACTATTATTTTTATTGCAGCTTTCACCTCAGGTTTGTATTTATTTCATATAGACATAAAATTCTACTATAAAATTCAACATTGGTATAATACAATGCATTATATAATAAAACAAAGTTGGGACATAAATAGCATTATACTATCCAGATTATTCATCACGATAAATTAAACGCTGAAAATATATATTTAAAATTTTATATTTTAGCCAGGTTTCAAGAGTCCGATAAGTACAAATGTGACCCCACGACCTTCAAACACACCACAAACTACAACGACAACTTTACCAGGTGGCAATGAATTAAGAAAACGTGCTCTGACTGCCACGAGTCCATCAGTGAATACATCTGTAGTCGGTATGATGACACCTACTAACTCTGGTGCAACGTCGTATTTAACAGGATTTCATCCCGGCTCTGCCATGCAAATGTCATCGCCTATTCATTCAAACATGAGATCTATGAATGATTCGTTAATGCGTCCTCCTCGTTAGTATTAACACGCTTATGCTTCATACTCTGTTGTGTACTAATTTATTTGTTGGTTATGTGTACATATTGTTGGGATTTTGATTTTTTTATATTATTATTTTTAATTTTTTATAATTTGATAGGCTCACCATTACCTCGTCCAATACTTTCTCCACAGAGAAGTTATTTGGATCGTTTAGTGGAGTATTTAGTTGGCGATGGCCCATCGAATCGTTATGCATTGATTTGTCGTCAATGCGATTCGCATAATGGAATGTCGCTTAAAGAAGAGTTTGAATATTTTGGTATGTTTATTTTAGAATTTTAAAAGGTTTAATAGATATTTTTATTTATATTTATTTATTATTTTCTTTTTATAAGGTTTTCGATGTTGTTATTGTAACTATTGGAATCCAGCTAGAAAACAGAAACCTTCTGCTCCTAAATTGGATGGTGATATTAACAATTCGATCCCGTCATCTGGTTTGCAATTATATAAATCAAAGGAGCTAGATTCCAGCTCTTCTGGTACAGATTCAGATATTGAAGTGGTTGAAAAACCTGAAACAGACAATGATACAACGGAACCAGAGAATCTCGAAGTGAAATCTTCTCTTGTTGTTGAGAAAGGTGAATTAATAAATTAAATTATAAATAATTCCATTTTCTGCTTGATTATAAATTTATTTTTCAATGCAAATGGACAATATATTTTTAGAAGAATCATCGGATGCAGAAAAAATCGATGAAATCACAAAAGTGGAAGAAGAAACACAAGCGGAAGAAATGGAAGTTGATGAATCTCCACGTAAATAAATCTCTAAAATAATAATTTATGAATGAAGAGCAGATAATTAAACATTACCAACAGTGGCTTGGATTTTTTACGTCTCGCATTCACATGAATAATCGTTTACTCATTCCAGTTCGTTTAAAAATCTATTCATTTAACGAAAGAGAAAAAAAAAAAAAGAAAAATTGCGTGTGATTTCGTTTGCGAGTACACAGATAACGCGTGAATGGGGATTGTATAAAATGTTCAACTTTTGTTTTTTGTGGACTGTTAATGTTGCAAAAATTAATAGTAGTTGTATCTGTAATGAAAAAAATTCTATTTATCTCTAGACTGTATCCATCTTGTCAATCACGGTTCGATAGTTTATAAAACGTTAGTCGGGGTTTTTCCATTGTCAATTTAATAATAATAGTAATATTAGTATAGGTTATGTGTTCATTATAATATTTTTTCGTTTGCCAATAATTAATTATTGTTTTTCGCGTTGTCATAAAATTCTTATGATGAACGCATCATTAATACGCACTGTAAATAATTCTGAATACAATAATCGAACATTTTTAATCTGTTAGAAATTTATTGATAATTGTAAATTAAAAAAAAAAAAAACAATACCAATCAAATGAAAAAAAAATATCGGACATGCAATTTGCAGAATGCATTGTAAATTAATGTAACAATATCCTTAACGACTGATGAATCGTATGAAAATTTTCACAATATGAAGAAAAAAACTAGCGATAATGTTTAATTAAGTGAATGTCTCATGTATTTACTGTATCAATAATTCATTACATGTATCGTAGTCTGGATACTTATACTTTGATAATGAATTATTTATAGAAATATGCTTAATCATTGATTCAATACTTACATTCGTTTTGCTTTATTTCTCGTAGAATAAGGTGTGTCTCATACTTTGCGTTTATCAATAATTATTATTTGTATTTATGAATTAGTTGTGTCACTCATTTAGTGTCTGCGAGTGATAATTTTTTATTTATATGATTACACTCTCTGTCCAAATAAATAAAAATTATAATTTTTAATACAAAAAATCATTGACAATATTTATTTATCCAAAATTGATTACTCTAAAATTATAATTTTTATATATAAAAATTAAATAAACCGCCACACCAGATGGCGTATGTGAATCCATTTCCGTACAGTAATAAATAAAAATATAAATTTTTTAGCATTTAAATAAATATTAATTGCTAATCATTAATTTCCATGAATAAATAGTACATAAATGATTTTTTATATAATTTGAAAATGTGTAAGATTATTTGTTTAAAAAAGATTTCAACAAATTAAACTAACTTCAGACAGTAATTTGAGCCAACCAGTATTTTATGCGCGCATGTGAACGGATCTCAGTTTACATCGCAGAGATATTATTTGGCTATCAACGACAAGAACTTAGAGGTAAATCCAATGATATTCATTACATCGTTAACAATTCCTCGTCAATATTGAGTTAATACAAGAAATTTGTGATCACAGTGTTAATTAACAATGATAGTAGTGAACAAACATTTATATTATTGTCATAATGGCAATTTTTACAACGTTGTCGTGCCCAAATTTGCGCACGGTAATCCGGCATTTTTATTCACTTACAATATATTTATTATACTTTATTTTACTAAATAATTACACATAATTTATATTCAATATAATTTATTTGATAAGTGAAAATCAGTTTTAATTATTAATAATATGATTTTTCTATTTTTCGTGTCAATTAACATTATTTTATGTCGTATATAATTACTTGGGAGGTCGTTTCGGGCGCCATTCGTTACAACGTTCATTGCAGATGAAAAAATGTATACCAAAAATGGCGCGACCGGTGCAACGTGTTTTGTCATTGAAGAATATCTCCCATAAAATTATCCAATATCATTACGAAATAATATTCATGATTCTCCATTAGTATATAAATTTATTTTAGTTATAAAAATTATGAAACAATTTTGTAATAGATTTTGATTTTTCAGATTCACAAACATGCCCGAGTTAACGGAATTGGACAAGGCCGCGAGCTCTGAACCAACGAAAGTCGAGGTAGTAGCTGCTGGATCTGGCACAGATTCCGATTCCGATGAATCAGGTCCAGAATTAGAGGACATAAACTCAGGTGCTGGAGTTGGTTTCTCTGGCAATGTTAGTGGATCGCCAATTGATATCATCTCAAAGGCAAAGCAAAGTAGGAGTGAGAAAAAAGCAAGGAAGCTTATGAGCAAACTTGGACTTAAATTGGTGCAAGGTGTCAATAGAGTAACAATTCGTAAATCAAAGAATATTCTTTTTGTTATTAATAAACCAGACGTATTGAAAAATCCAGCGTCTGATACTTATATTATTTTCGGCGAAGCGAAGGTAATTGAATTTGTTGTAATTTTGTTAATGGATGATAGAAATTAAGGAGTAGATTTTATATTGTATTTTTTTTTTTGGGGTTATGTTTGTAGATTGAGGATCTCAGCCAACAGGCACAAGTTGCCGCTGCGGAGAAATTCAAGGAAGCTCCAATTATTTCAACCACTGAAGCTGGTGGTAGCACCACTGTTGTTGCACCAATTCAAGAAGAATCCGAGGAAGAAGTCGACGAATCTGGAGTTGAAGAAAAAGATGTTGATCTTGTCATGTGTCAGGCTAATGTTTCTCGAGGGAAAGCTATTAAAGCACTTAAAAATAA
Source organism: Microctonus aethiopoides (assembly GCA_030347275.1). NCBI lineage: Eukaryota > Metazoa > Arthropoda > Insecta > Hymenoptera > Braconidae > Microctonus > Microctonus aethiopoides. Next base: position 1,509,965 of record JAQQBS010001424.1, read on the forward strand.
TCAGAATGATATCGTCAATGCTATTATGGTGAGAAATTTATTCAATATTTTATTAATATATTTACAAATTTAAAAAAATAATAAATGATGAACAATGTGAAGGTTTCGCAAAATATATTTCACAGTCAGAAAAAAACATTGACGAAAATCTTGGCAGTCTGACAATTTTTTAATACAATTGATATTAAAAAAAAATCAATTAAAATATTATTAAATATTACAACTATTTTTTCTTTCAATCTGTTCCAGGAACTGACGATGTGATGAAGCTAATTAGCAAGTAAGATTTGCAGCTGTCTTGCTGCATGAAGTCACAGTTTAATAATCATTCAAATACTTCATCGACTTTTTTTTTTGTTTTTCGTCAATTCATTGTTTTATCGAAGAATAATTTGGAAAAATGCGTAAAAAAAAAATATGAATCGAATATTCATCGAGGATAATTGTGCGTTTAACGATCACCGACATGTATATACATAATTCACACAATAATAAACATGCTACCACGAATTTTATTTTAATTTGTTGCCTACTATTTACTATATACTTATTAAGTACATAGTGTCTTAATAAAATTTATTCAAATCCTTAAAAACACAATCCCACATATTTTTTTCTCATAAAAACTCCAATTTTTTACCGACTAAGAAGGCAATACAATTCCCTTCTTTATTCCATTTGCCGCCATTTTTTTTTCCTCATGTTAATTTTATTTATCTATTATGGAGGGTAGAGGTACCTCTACCCTCCATATTATCTATGTATTAGAAGATTTGACAGCCAAGCCGACAAACCACGCGAACAAATATTCCGCTGTGTAATTAATTTCAAAATGGAACTTGATGGCATTAATTAATATTCGTCATTAAAATTCAAAAATGCAGGACATTTGTTCAGATATTCGAACAGCAATTGACCATGGTCGCACCGACATTCTCCGGTCATTGCTTGGTGCATGTATGTACCTTTCCATACATTATATTATATATACATATATATCCATAATAGATAACCTCTATTTCAAATAGCAAATACAATTTGCACAGTTCAGATCCTTTAAATAATAATAATAATTATAGTAATGAGTAATTTAATGAATTTCAGGTGATAATGGAAATGTTGGTGAAGGCATAACAAAAGAAGAAATTTTAAACCAACCATTTTTAGAAGAAGGAACATTTTTATCTTATGCTTCTAAAGTAAATTTATTAATTATTTAAATATAAATATAAATAATGAATATTATTTATTTATTTTTCATGATGTTTAATTATTAATTATATATTTTTTCTTATTTTATTTATAGATAAATCAAGTAGATGTAGTGAGAACTTTATTAAGTTGTGGAGCAGATCCAGCGGTAAAAAATGCACATGGACGTAACGCTGTTGATGTTGCAGCTAGTGAAGTAATACGTTTGATTTATGTTGAGGAATTATTGAGAGCAACTGCAGCATCAGAGTATGTTTTTAAATTTATCAAATATCGCAGAAGCAAGAAATTAATATTTAATTTATTCTTTTTTTATTTTGTAGAATAGATAGAGTGATACAGTTGCTTGAAGCAGGAATTGATGTTAATTCTTGGGATTCTGAGGGTAGTAAAAACACACCATTGCATTGGGCAGCATGCTATGGTAACAAGGAGGTTGTCGCGTGTCTTATTGGTGAATTTTCATCTTCTACACTCTGATTATTAATACTTTTGATTCTGAAGATTTAATTAAATTAGTAATTTAATTTATTTTAGAACGTGGTGCGGATGTTAATGCTGAAAATGGATGTGGCGCAACGCCTTTGCACGAAGCTGTGAGTCGTGGCGATTTAATTATTTGTCAAGAGCTCCTACAAGCTGGTGCCAATCCTCATATTCGAGCTATTCAAGGGTAGATGAATAATTGAAAATATAAACTTGTATTTAGTTTGATCGTAATGTTTTATAATGGTTTTAATATATTTTTTTATTTATTTATAGAACATTCGCAGGAAAAAGTGCACTTGAATTATCCACGAATAAATCATCAATTCACTCTTTAATGCAACGAGCAATATCGAATACAATGTTGAAAGAAATGGAGAGTAGACACAGTCCCGTAACACCTTATACAGACTCGAACAGTTTTAGTCAAAAAAATTTATCAGCAAATATCAGTCAACTCTCTATTGATTCAAATAAATCATCGGATCCACTTTATAATCCGTCTATACGTGAGTCTATCAATGACAGTCCATTGAGAATTGTTCCTAGTAGCTCTACAGTTGCTTGGAATCTCATTTGGCCGGAGCCAAAGAGCATCGTTGACTTGAGTAATTTTTCGCCACCGTTTATCGCTGGAAAAGAAATTTTTATATCAATTATTCAAGGGAGCGAGTCTATTCATGATGTATTAGACGTTTGGGAGGTGAGCAGGACTCATTTACTGGAGTTGGGACACGATGTTAAAGTTGGTGAAGTCCAACCAGGCTCTGGTAGATGTGTCAATGATAATACAATTGAATGCATTGTTAATCGAAAATTATTTAATGTTGCTGAGAGTTATCAATTGCACGTATCGCAAAATTCAATTAAAGTCAGCGCTGGTAGTTTGGCGGGATTACATTACGCTGTCTGTACATTTGTTCAAATTTTACGACTATGTAAAAATTCTGAATCACCAGAAGTTACAGAAATTGATTCGGTATTGATAAAAGACGAGCCACGATTTATGCATCGAGGAATTCTCTTGGATATTTCACCACGTGGCCGAACACCAACTTTAGAATATTTACTTCATACAATTGATTTGTGGTCATCATTTAAATTGTCACATTTACATTTGTACTCGAGATTGAGTCCAAGTTGTGATTGGCAATTGTGCTATTCTCGTTCAGAAATGGTTACATTAGATCGTTATTGTCGCGATCGACATTTGGATTTAGTTCCGACATTAGATGTGGATTCAAATGTAAGCCAACGTCATCTTACACAAATGTGGCCAGTGTTCCAAGAATTATTGGCAATATTTCCAAGCTTAAGTTATGTTCATGTTGGTCCGAGGCTGGCGAGTTTACTTGTACAACCGGATAATCTTGATCTCAGCATTAGTATTAATGAAACTGTTGAAACGGACATGTCAGAGGTTTTTAAATCGTATTCGTGCCTTCAAGAACTGTGGCATATCCTTAATTTGAACTCAGACACAACATTACTTCTATGCTCCAATGGTTTACATTCTAAATCTGAGTTTCGTAGTGTTCCAAGCAATGTTATTCTTGTTGAATATGGATTTCAAGCGGATTATGATTTTTCCGAATGGACAGATGCATTTAAAATAGCTGGTGGTAATGTTTTACCTAGCTCAGGCACTGCCAGTTACAATAGTTTGGCCGGGTGTCCAGCATCAACATTAGCAAATACAAAAAATGCATTGAAAATGGCACTCGAACAAAATTCCATTGGTATTGTTGTCGCTCACTGGTCTGGAAGTCATCATTTAACACCGCATCCATTCTCCTGGCTTGGATACTTGATAGCCGCTGGTTTAACATGGAATCCTGCAGCTGAAATTGAATTAGGACCCGCTGATTCGAGCGATGGCTCAGATGTAAATGGTTTAACTAAACGTCCACGATATTTAACAAATATATTAGATATTCATGTGTTTCAAGATATTGAACACAAAATTGGTGATACAATTCTTGAGCTGGGACGTGTCGATACATTAGTTTTGACATTGAGTAAAAATCAAGATTCTAATGATTTACAACAAATACCTGACAATAGAGGATCAACACTTTACAGACTTCTTACTGATCCTGACAATGTAAATTTGGAATATTTATCAGCTGATTTATTTGCGGTAAATAATTTATTAATCATCAAAAAAATTTTTTCATTCATTTATTTATTATCCATTAATTTATTCATCTTATTTTATTTACAGCGAATGATGAAGCAAATTAAACGCGTTACTCATGCTCTTTATGAAGCAAATGTAACAGGTAAATTTGGTTCAATGGAAATACAAGAATTACAATTGACTGCTGATTTAATGGTGACTGCGTGTCGTATTGGTAGAGCCCTAATTGGTGTTGGTGTTAATCCAAATAGTAATATGGGTTTGGCAGTAATAAATCTCGGTGTGTGCAATTTACCTCCAACATTTAGAACAGATATTGCTAATAAAATGTTGGCTCACATAGAGCAATATAAAGGTGCTTGGTTACAAAGGCATTTACCACAGGGCCTTCAGAGCTCATTGCTAGTCCTTACCAGTGCACTTCATCGATTTGTTCCAGAATCATAATAGAGTAAGCAATTTTTTTTTTATTCATTCAATTGCAATCACTCTCTTGTCATCAAGAGAGACTTCCATTTACGATGCAATCGTTTGTTATTAACATTAATTTTTAGTAAGAGAAAAAAAAAAGAGCAACAACAATAGTGATTGAATATTAAATCAGTACTAGGAGGTATTAATTATAAAAGACTGTTGAATTTAAATTAATAAATAAAACACCATATATAAATATTTCATTTAACTATACATATTTTCGTGTATAAATATATTATCATTAAAGTATAATTTTTTTAATTGCAATTATAATATAATTTGCTTTTATAATTGTGAAAATTGAATTATATTGACTTGATAAAGCACAGTTGTGATAGCTAAACAAAAAAAACATTTTGTATCATTTATCCAATATATTCAATCTCGAATACGCACATCCTCCATAATTAAGCTGTTTCTATTTGTTGAAATCCATCCTTTTGTTGCTTGATCTGCTTTTAGTTTTTCTTCTGCCTCCACCATTTGTTGTCTTTTATATTCTTGAATTTCGAAATGATATTTAGGCGATGTGATACCAAGAAAATCAGCCAAAGCTTCACCAACGTAATCACAACCTTCCAGCAATTTACCGCTGGCCCAAGTAGTTTGGTACCATGTCCACGGTAACCAGCCAAGAGTTTTCTAAATAACAAATTTAACAATATTAAATATCATACTTTCATGATGAATAAAAATCATTCACATATCCATACATCTATTAGAAATATTTTCAACATACTGGATCAATTAATGCTCTTTGTGGTGATGTCTTTGGTGAAGTGTCGACTTCATCATCAGAATATTCAACCAAATCGCCATCGGAAAAGTGTAAAATTCTCGATGGTTGTTTGCGTGGTTTCGATAATTTCTAAATTAAAAAATGAAATCATCAATACATATATACATACATACTATTAATATAACGTAACGTCATTGCACTGAATATATATTTTTATTATCATTTTTTATCTTCTACATATTTTTTTTTTTTGAGGTTATGAAAGTGCGACGTACCTGTTCTTCTCCATCATTATTCACATGAAGAACGACATTTGATAAATCACAATCATTATTTGTAATTGTCGACATTTTTAATAACAATTTTTCGTATTTCTGAATACAACAAGAGATGTTAATAAACAATGGATAACATAGCTGTTAATAATGACAGTTTGACGAATACAAAAACAATGCGCGAATTAAAGACCTTGGCATATTTCACACACAAATTTTCTCTCTTTAAATCTCAATTGATTAATGAGTAAACATTTTTACCGTCACTCTGTCGATTATATAGATTTATAAAATGCAGGCAAATGAAACAAGATATTATAAAATTTGTAATAAAATTTTTGTATATAAATATATTAATAAACAAATTATTTTTTCAATCTAAAATAATTCACGTTTTAGTGAATTGAACGAAAAATAAATTTTCACATTTCATCACTATATTTTTTGTATTATATATTTAAAATCAACATATAATCATTAAATTCTTTGATTGTAAATATATAGTTTATCTTTTCTTTTTTAATATATACAACAATTGTATTATCAACTAACCCACAATCTAAAATTAAAGAGTCTTTTGACCCATATTGCACCATGTATACTATACAGATAACAAAATCATGAATAATTACAACATAGTTCAAATCATCTCATCACAATTCTCAATAACATAATATAATATATATTTATCTGACATTATTATAATTATATTATATATATTTTACAAGTACGTCGTCTATGATCTGAAAATTATACAGGTGCCTATTTGTGAGCGTATTTTTATATTTTTTATAAGTAAAAAAAAAAAAAATACGACCACACTTTTTGAGCGATGACACTAAGTATTATGATTTTTACTTGAGTTGATTAAATCACTTGGCACAATGGATTTTTCATTATTTTGTTTATAGCACCTATCATCACTAAAAAATAATCATAACAAAGTTTATCAAATTTCTTATATAAAGAAAAAAAAAATTGTCTCACCATTAATTCTTACAATTAATTAATTTTCGTAACAAAGTTTTAAAAGCAATATGTAAAACAAATCAAGGATTGAATATGATTTAATCAATGATTGGAGAGTTTTTGTGTAATTTAAATGAGAAAAAATTTAATATTTTACTTTATATTCACTCCATTGTTAATAGAAGATCATCACCCTCAAGTTTATAACCCTGTGTGATATTTAATGATGCAATTTTTCCAGCCTTTGGTGCTTGAACAACCATTTCCATCTTCATTGCTGAAATTACTATAAGAGCAGCACCTTTTTCCACAGAATCTCCAACTTTTACTCTGATGTCAATGACTGTTCCAGGCATTGGTGCACCAACTTGATTTTTATTACTCTTATCAGCCTTTGGATGTATATGAAGTTCCTGCAAGAATTTGAAAAATAAAATATGTATAATTAATATTTTTTTTTATAAATTTTTTAGAATGATTAAATGAAAATGTAAAATTTAATTCATACTTTAACTGCTTCTTTATCTTTGATAAAGACAGAACGTAATTGTCCATTCATCTCAAAGAATACTTCTCGTTCGCCATTTACCGTGAGATCTTCAGCCATTGCCAGAGTTTTAATACCCAATGTTTTTCCCTTTTCAATTGTCACGTCGAATTCCTCACCAACTTTAGGGCCCGTTAAAAATATTCTTGTTTCAAGTTTATCAACTGGTCCAAATGCTTCCTTAAAATGTAAATAATCATTCGTAACCTGAGGATAAAGTGCAGCTGACATTACATCTTTTTCTGTAATTGTCGGATGTATTTCTCTCAAATCTTTTTCGAGTTTACCAAAATCAAGTGGCTCAAGACTTTCACCAGGTCTACCATTAACCCTTGGCATATCTTTCAATATTTTCGATCGCAACGGCTCTGGAAATCCTCCATGCGGTTCACCAATTGCACCTTGAAGAAATTCCACAACTGATTTAGGAAATGATAATTCTTCAGCTTTATTCAACACATCCTCAGCAGTTAATTTATTTTGCACCATAAATTGAGCAAAATCCCCAACAACTTTCGAACTCGGTGTAACTTTAATGATATCACCAAGAAGTAAATTCGCTTCTCTGTATGCTTTCTTTACATCTTCAAAAAATTCACCAAGTCCCAATGAGTATGCTTGAAATTGAAGATTAGTATATTGTCCACCGGGAATTTCATTGAGATAAACATCAGCATTGCCTGATTTCATTGTTGTTGTGCACTCGAATGGAGCATAAAGAGTTCGGGTTTGTTCCCAATATGCAGAGTACTCGGAAATATTACGAAGGTCAAATTCAGTATCACTAGGTGTTCCTTGAAGCGATGCAACGACAGCTCCCATAGACGGTTGACTGGTCATACCTGACATACTATCAACAGCAACATCTACAACATCTGCTCCAGCTTTAGCACACTCAAGCATAGCAGCTACTCCAGCACCTGCAGTGTCGTGCGTATGAATATGAATTGGAATATCTGGCTGTCGTTGTCTAATTGCATCAATTAAAATTCCAGCAGCTTTTGGTTTTAATAAACCAGCCATATCTTTAATACACAATACATGTGTGCCAGCTTTTACCAATTCATCCGCAAGATTTGTATAATATTTCAAGTCATATTTCGTTCGAGTTGAATCACTAACATCACCTGTATATGATATTGCAGCTTCAACAACACCACCAGCTTTGCCTGCGGCTTCCATTCCCAATATAAGATTTGGTAAATAATTCAGCGAATCAAATACACGGAAAATATCCATTCCACATTGAACTGAGAGATCACAAAATTTGTATACGACATTGTCAGGATAATTTGTATATCCAACAGCATTGGCGCCACGTAATAACATTTGGAAAGGAATATTTGGAATTGCTTTTCTCATATCGATCAAACGTTCCCATGGACACTCGTGAAGGAATCTTAATGCAACGTCAAATGTTGCACCGCCCCAATTTTCTAAGGCGTAGAGATTATGAAAATTGTGTGCGACATATGGCGAGATATTCAGGAGATCGTGGGTTCGTATGCGAGTTGCTAACAATGACTGATGAGCATCACGGAAAGTTGTGTCCATTAGAAGTAAACCGTTATGTTCTCGAACAGCTTTTGCAAATCCTTCGGGACCTTTTTCCAATAATATTTGTCGCAATCCTCGCGGTGGCTCCAGAATATCTGAAAATGTTTTGATATATTATACAAATTAATAAAACGTTAGTATAAATATTAATATTTTGAAAAATATTTATTGTATATTATTAAGCGTGCATATGAAGCATTTTATTACAAATTTTAGCAAAATTGTGTATGCATTAATTATTATTAGTAGAGCATATATTTTTTGAGCTTCTTTTACGCATACCTGTGATATCAAGATCTGCATCATCGCTTTCTTGAAGTTTAGTATAGTCTAAAAAAAAATAAAAATAGTGGCTAACGAAATGATGAAAAAGCATGTGAAAAAAGTTCAGCAAGATGGTGTAAAATAAAACCTGTGTGCAATGCCTTTCTGTGTTTTTTTTTTTTTTTTTTAAATAAACCAATAAAGAAAAAATATTCTTATCCAATATTGAAGTGTAGAAATTATTTACAAAACATATATTATGTATATCTAAGTTTTATTTATGTAGTAAATTTATATTGTGTGTTTTGATTTTCCTTTTGACACTGAAATTGCAGAAATAAGAAGAAATTATTTGCATTAATATAAAACCAAACTCACCTATTGGAACAGCAGGAATGTGTGGCTTTATTTCTGCTGGCTTTAACGAAGTAGCAAGTGGTGTACTTGGTCCATTAACTAAAACTGTACCAAGATAATTCAGTAATTTTTGCGCACGATTTTGACTTGGTGTAAATTTAAATAGCTGCGGATTCTCGTCAATAAAATACGTATCAACATTGCCATTTAAAAACTTTTGATTTTCCAAAACATTTAATAAAAATGGAATATTAGTTTTAACTCCACGAACACGAAATTCACGAAGTGCTCGATTCATCTTTGCGCATGATGATTCTAAATCACCAGCTTGGGCAATTACTTTAACAAGAAGTGAATCATAATAAGGTGAAATAATTGCTCCACTAAATGCTGAAGCTCCATCCAATCGAATGCCCATTCCTTCACCAGATCGAAATACCTCAATTCTTCCAGTGTCTGGTTGGAAATTTTTCGCTGGATCCTCAGTAGTAACACGACACTGAATCGCATAACCTTGCGGAATTATTTTTTCCTGAGTCATACCAAGCTCTGGCAATGTAATACCTTCAGCAATTCGAATTTGCGATTGTACAAGATCAATACCAGTTATTTCTTCGGTAACAGTATGTTCAACTTGCAATCGAGCATTCACTTCAATGAAATAAAAGTTGCCTTTATCATCAGCAAGAAATTCAACTGTACCAGCATTAGAATATCCCACATGTTTTGCTAATTTAACAGCATGCTCTGTCATTTTATTTCGTATTTTTGGATCAAGTCGTGGTGCTGGTGCAATTTCAACAACTTTTTGATGTCGTCGTTGAACAGAACAATCACGTTCGTATAAATGAACAACATTGCCTGCATGATCACCTAATAATTGTACTTCAATGTGCCGGGGTCTTTCGATAAATTTCTCAATGAACATTGCACCATTACCAAAAGCAGCTTTTGCTTCAGACGATGCTCTTTGGAACATTTCCTCAACTTCTTCCATTTCTCGTACAACACGCATACCTCGTCCACCGCCACCATATGCTGCTTTGAAAATAACTGGTAACCCATGTTTTTGACAAAAAGCCATTGCTTCTTGTGCAGTAGTGACTGGACCATCTGTACCAGGAACAATTGGCACACCAGCAGCAATTGCTGCTTGTCTTGCTGCCACTTTATCACCCATTTGTTGAACAACTTTAGGACTTGGACCAATAAATCGCATACCAGCATCCACCACTGCTTGTGCAAAGTCTGATCTTTCAGATAGGAAACCATAGCCAGGATGAATTGCATCAACATTATTTTCTGTTGCTACTTTTATTATTTCAGGAATATTTAGATAAGCTTGCACTGGTGGTAAACCACGTCCAACAATATAACCTTCATCTGCTTTTTGTCGGTGCATCTGCATTTTATCTTGTTCAGAATAAATTGCCACTGATCGAATGCCCAATTCTGTGCATGCTCGGAATACACGAATAGCAATTTCACCTGTGAAGATAAATAATAAAATGTTTAGAATTAATATTTTGATGTTAAAATAATTCAATTGGTGTTGTAGAATTTTTATAAATTATTATTTACCTCGATTAGCAACGAGAACACTTCGGATTGGTTTGAATTGAACATCAGTGCTAAAATTTACATTATACACCCGTAGAATTGTTCGTTGTCTGGCCAAGGCCCTGCCAGCTCTGTGTGCTGAATACATTTTTATATTTATTTTAGTTACTTAATTTTTTTTTTTAACGAATTTTATTGTGTATTATTAAACACTTTGTTTTATTCTATCTATCCCTTTTTATTTTTCTTCAATATATTACACTGAACTCTGAACTCGTTGAAATATATGTTGATTAAATATTCTTCGTTTATTGTCACGTCTTTATTTTTCTTTTTTTTCTTTTAATTCATAAATAATATTTCACAGCCCTCCGTTTCCTGTTTAGCTGCACTTTTAATTTTCTATTCTTCTTTATGTCGTTTTAAATCGTCCTAATTTGTCATTGCCTTACGGACGGATGATTTCCCTCGTCTCTGCTCCAACCGGCGAATTTCTAGAAAGTTAAAAAATAATCAATAAAAAATAATTAGGACAAACAACAAAAAATATTTTACAGGTAAAAAATCATTTGTTTTTTTTTTCTTTTCTCCCAAATTTTATACACAATGACAAACTTTTCAGACATGCGATATATTTACTTTCTGTATACATCACTCAACAAAAAATAATATAACAGCTCAATTCATTATGCAATTTGCATTCGTCTAGACTATATCATCAATCCTTCTTTTTTTTAAATATTTTTTTTACTTTTTTTTTCGCCAGAGATAAAATAAATACAACATTTGGTTTTTAATCATGAGCACAACAGTCAACGTTTAAACATATACAAAATACATAAGGGCAAATTCCAAAATAATGTTATTTCAGTATTCCACACATTATTTTTAATTATCCCGTCGACCAATGTTCATTGATCGAATTTAATTAACTCCTCGCCATATATGTAAAACTGGAACTGCTTTGCAATTTCCCAAGTTTCACTATCGCCTACAAAATATATACATACACATAAATATATATGTATACAATCATGAATGTCATTATTTCTCTTTTCCTTTATTTCAAAGTTTCACTATCTGTAATTATATATTATTATTTATTTTTATTTATGGCAGTGAATGATGTAACAATTCTTTTTTTTTTTTTTTTTTAATGCACTGGGTGAACTGTTGACCTCTTGATCGCGATCAATCGATTTCACTCTTAATTATTAACAACCATACTGCATGGGAAATTACCGCTCTATAAAAATCAGTCTGATGCATCGATGAACACTGATAATTTATGCAAATAAATTATGAATCAAATAACGATGTGTCATATATTCATCAGTTGATTGAACGTAAATGATAAACAATGATCAATTGTTGTAAATCAAAATGAGAACATTTTTCTAATGGTATTATATTTGAATATAAATTTTAAATACAATTATTAATTTTTAATATTTTTATTTGGATGAATAATAATTATGTAATTATTATAGCTGATGATTTTTTTAATTTATCAACCCTTATTTTTTTTTCACCTGTTTGAGTGTGATTGGGTATTGAATAAATTATTTAAAAAGGGGAAGTGAATGATTTTTTTTTCTTTTTATAATTATTTTATTTATATACAGACTTTTGTCTGTCTACGAGTCCAAAGTCGAAGAAATTATTTTCTCTGTGTATATAATATTTATATATGTGTTTATATTTATCGTTATCATATGTAGACAGTGAAGATATTATAAAGTAAAGTGCGTGTGTCATGAAGAATCAGAGTAAAAATTATTTAGAATTAAAAAATACTAATGATAATAGAAAAAGAAAAAAAAAACAAATCATTTATTTATTCAGTTGTGCAACACGATTGTTTGATTGATGAATAAATTTAGGAAAATATATATACATATATTACATGTTATATTGTAGGGTATCATCATAAAATCAATTACCACTTTCAATGATGAAATATATTTTTTTATATTTAAAATTCTGTCTATTAATAAAATTAAAACGCCAATATTTGGCTTCGTATTTTAAATAAAAATTAATGAATGAATTTAAAATTAATAATATATTTTAAAAAGTGTTTAATAAATTTATGTGGATAGTGCAGCTTGATATTTATTTAATATTTATCGACGTTATAAAAATATATATTTATTTTTTGATACAGTAAATAATTCGCTACGACAATATAGAGGGCACCAACCCTGCCTTTTCATATCGATTAGTAGAATAAAATGTGCTTAAAAATTTACAATGTGGACTGACATCCAACTGTTTAAATAACCTTAAATACACCTGAGATTAATGGAATAATAGTTTCTAATTTAAAATAATTAATTAAATAACAACTGATGATATTAATGTAAAAAATCTTCATAAACATTTCAATATGAATTATATTAATTTTATTTTATATCCAGGATATATAACGCTGAATTATCAGCTGATCTTGAGTGATTCTACTTTCAATAAAGATGCCAAAAGGTCCTAAAGAAAAATATTAAACAAGTGTATAGGCTAAAGGAATGGACACATCATCATTTATGATGGAATTATCAGCTAACGACTCACAAAACTTGAATTTCGGTCAAGGATATCTTTTTAAATGAGAGAGTTATGTAAACAAATATTTATTATAAGTTACAGATTCACGATGATATTATGAAAGGAGCCGGTATATACATGGACTAATGTACATGATAGAAAAAAAAAATAAATAAATAAAAGAGAGAGGTTTATGAGAAAATAATGTTGTAAATGATTTTAAACTGGTTTTATTTTTCTTTTCTATTTGTTTACCTTGCAATTATGCAATGTAAATTCTTTCTCTTCTTGATTAGGCATTTTTTTTTTGCACGTGTTCATTCATTTAAATGCAGATCATTTGTTTCTAACTTTAGGATGAGTAATTTATCATAATGTTAATGAATTATTACGTCCAATAATTTATTTACGTTCAAGGAAATTTGCATACGCTCTCACATGATCAATTGGCATGTTATACGCAATTGTTTTTAAACTTAGGTTATCCTAATCGTGTATACATATACCATATCTAATATAATTGACGTATTAAAAGATTAGAGGTACCATAAAGTAGAAAGAAAAAAAATTTATAATTTATTAGATATTGTTTCAAGGCTAAATCAAAATATTCAAACAAGAAAAAAAAAATAAAATGAATAAATTATTAATAAATCAAGATGTAATATGTGAATTTTATATTTTATGATGTTTTATTTTGCCTGACACTATTACATGTTATTACATCATGTGTAGTACTCTACTTCTCAATGAATTTATTGTTTCAAACATAAATTAATGACATCGTCACTTTAATGTATGAATTAAATGAAAATAATTTTTTCCAATTTATAATTCATTACATCGTCAATATTTTTATTTTAATTATAAATAAATGTATTTACGTAATAGTTTATGTCATGAAACAATGATACAAATGAAAAATTTTACACTAAGGATAAAAAACAATTAGAATTAGAATTTAAATTCGCGTGTGGATTTAAAAAAATATTTAATTAAGTTTATGCAACTGAGGAATTCACATAAAAAAAAAATATATAATGAAAAGAATTTGTTGATTATTTAATTGGGCAATTAAATATCTATGATTTTATATAGAATTATAATTTTATTGTATTATAAAATTATAATTGTGTCATGTTATTATTATATATATACTCACGATTGTTAATTCGGCGGAGACGAAGTAGTGCAAACCGTCCGACTAAAGTCGAAACCGAACTAAAATCTTGTTTGGCACACACGCGTTCGACCTCTACAGAAATAGGCGCACTACTCAAATATGCATATATGTATTGCCCATATATTAATATATATGTGTGTGTGAGTGACTGTGTTCGTTTGTGTGTAAAACGATTGGCGGCGACGACGACTTTGAATTTATATTCTCAGTGTTGCCATCTTGTGTTCAATAAATAAATTTCATTTGAAAAGTTGAATGGAGCGTTTAAATATATTTCGCAATTTTATTTAGTATTTTATTTATTTATACTTGAGCTAAGTAATAAAAGTGAATGTTTATCACTTTACTTGTTTATTGTTTGTAGAAACAATAATGTGAGATAATTATTTAGATTACAAATAGATAATTATCGATTTCAATTTCGCATTTGGGTTTATTTTTTTATTTCCCTTGTTTTTTTTTAGCATTAATTTTTTTTTTTTAAGCGTTTGCGCTACAGTCTTTATTAAAGATTATAATCATCTTTAATTATTATTTCGCTTTTTTTTTTCTTATGGATATTGATCATTTGTTTGTGTATATTCACATCAATTATATATACGTGACATTTAATGACATCTTGAATGGATTATTAATTATTTTGAGATAATATTTACATGAATAATTATAATTTTTCCATTTTTTTTTTTTTATCTTTTTTGATTGGGTATATTCATCTAGTTGTTCCTCTCGATTGGCTACTTTGTAACATACATTAGTTATTTATATAATGGTACATATGTATACGTACATTGCTATGAATTCGTGCGATTGAAAAACATAATATAAAAATAAAAAAATATTTTTAAAATTGTAAAATTATAACCTGTTTTAATTTTCATGATTTTCTAATTTTTCAATTTAATATTATCTATTTTCTCCACATTTTAACTTATTTTTTTTTTTAACTTGTTTGTCCCATTCAAAAACTACTCATTAAAAGCTAATATACTTTCATATAAAAAATTAACATTGGATTAATTGTAACATAATTAAAAATACACTCTGTTGATCACTCTTATCGCCGTTTGTGGAATTTTATAAAAAAATATACATACTTATTTACAAAAAATCTAAAAAACATTCTTAATTTTTACATTGTCTGCTGAGAGAAATAAATTATTAATTTTGTGCTGCTACGAATTATTTATTTCATCTAATTCAATTACCATTTTTAATTTTAGATAAATTTTATGATATGCATAAGAATCCGATTCAATATAATTCTTCATAAATATGAATAACTATTTTTTTTTTTTTAAATATTCAATCCAGCTATTTCCTAAATTTCATTTAATTTCATCGCAATTAAAATATTTAACTATCAATTATTAAATACAAAATAAAATTCGACCAAGTGTTTTTCTCATTCGTTTTCTTTTTCCTTAAATTTTCAACTAAACTCTAACACGCCTTCTACTTCAACGACGACATTACATTTACGTCATGGAACGTTTGGCCTCTGATCGGAATAATTGTGTGATTGGTATACGACACGAATCTGCACACAATGCGTGCAGAATGAGTGAGGGCGCGATCAGTGAACCCATTTAAGAACAGAAATAAAATATATATTAACGAGTAAAAAAACGCCAATTGGCATTACGCCACTGCAAAAAAAAAATCAATCACAAACATGAAAGCGTGATAATTTTTTCATCCTAAATTGTCACTTATTAAATTGCCAACAAATTAATAAATTTGAAATTTACTAATGCAATTATTCCTCCACAAATTTATTTTGTAATCTAAAATAATAACTGAATAATTATACGTGATACATTTTGCCTGAGCGAGAGGGAAATAGAAACAGATAAGAAGATAGAGAGTGAGTGTAAAATTGAAAGATACCAGGAGATAATTTAATTAATTTACCATCGTCTTTAACGACATATTACTCCTTTTCGTTAATTAATTTAGTTTCTGGTTCAAGAAGCTTTGATCTATCTTCATGCTCTTCTTCATCATCTTTTGCATTCAATGGCGGTTCTTCAACGTTTGGCGATTTTACTGGATGAACTTTATATTTAAATATAATAGTTACAGATGCGAGCATAGATACAATAACGCCAACCGTCAATCCAAGAGTAAATAATATTCCACTTGCTTCGCAGTATCTCTGAAAAATAAAATAAAATTTTATAGCTGTATTTAAATTACAATATTCTCTTATAAAATGAATAAATAAACTAATGAAACTCGACGACAGGAGCGGGAGACTGTTAATAGTTAGAAAACAAAAAAAAAAAAATAGATAACAAAATGCATTTTAGTTTGGTGAACGTACGCTCACAATTCGATCGATTGTATATAACAAAGTCAGGCTCTCGTGTTCAAACCTCCTAATACTTCTCTTTTGTGCTGCAACCCAATCAATATTTAAAGCGACCATTAAACTATTGTGCATATTACTTGGATATTGAGGTAAAAAAAGTTTCCAATATGAATGCTAATGAAGTTTAACGAAAATAAACTTTAAATTAAATTTTCTGGCTACTGTTTTTTATATATTATAAACAAATATAAAGTGAATTATTTCACTTGATGATATTTAGTTAATTTGTTTGTATTATTATTAAATTATTTATAGAGTTTTCATTACCTTTAATGTTGCACGAAAAGCTGATTGAGAAAAAGCACATTTTTTACTCCACGGTTTAATTGTTCCCTCGGGTGTTTTAAATATCAATCCTTCTAAGCTCAAACCATGTGCCAAAACACTGGTCGTAATATTCCCTTTTTTATATGATGCGATACCTGCTTTCATATACATTTTAGGAATTGTATCATTTTCCCGCAATTTTAATGTGACACGTGGCATTTTTGCTCGTTTAAAAATATTCGTAGGGTTCATTCTATTTGTTAGTAAATAATTTGAAACAGTTGTCCTTGGTTTGGAAGATGTGGAAGATGAAGACGTATCAATTGTCGTTAATGGCATGACAGTCACAGGTAGTTCAGAATTTTTTAAAACTATAGAGTCTATCGATGGTGGAGAGCTGATATCAATTTTTCCTAATATTAATTTATTTTCTGAAATTAAAAAATTTTGTTAAATTAATAAAAATATTTTGTTTAGATAAATAAATATATTCACCTGGACTTGTATAATCCGTGATAGTGTCCATTATTTCAGGGACATTGTCATCAACATCTGGAGGTGTCTCGAAAATTTTGGTGACGATAGAATTTTCAGTTGTTGTTTGAATATTATTTGAATTAATTTCCATCGCATTATTTGTTGAAAAAACTTCTTCTTGTTTAACATCAATTGAATTTCTGGTTGTTGATTGATGATTTTTCAATTTTACCACATCATTATATTCAACTTGTTCTAAATTCCGTACGGCAAAAGAATTAGATTCGCGCTGTGCATTGAGTATAATTGAAGAAATTATTGCAAAAGTGCAAAAACAAGTAGCGATAAATACTAAAAGCAGCATAAATTTATAAACATTTGATTCACGAGTATCAGGTGGTTGTGGTAATAGATTGTTGCCAACAAATTGATCTGTTTGTGGTAAAATTGTATACTGCAAGCTTGCATCACCTTTCCGTACAGTTTTGAACATTTTTTTCTCAACTAATAAAAACAGAGAAAACAATCCCATCAAAAACAATACACATAAAATTGTTTTTAAACAAATAAAATTAATTTCCTTTTATTAATTTATATAAAGAATATTTAATATTGATTGAATACTACTTACAATATTTATCAGCACCGGTCACGAGCAATTTGATGTTACTTTGGAAATATAAAAAAAATCAAACAGTCTTTTTAATCCCGGCAGAATACACTCTCTGATGAACGAGCTGATGAAATGTAGTTCCGGGCAAATATTGGTCACAATGATACCTGGCGAGTGAACTTATAATATGGGAAGGCGCAGATGCGCGTGCAGCAAATAGCCACCAAATATAACAAGACAAAAAAAAAAAAACAAAATATCAGGCGCGCTTGCGCCATTTCGATTAATGCCAATGGGTTTGAATGCCCTTTAGCATTTACAAAATAGTATTAGTGAATAAGATATCGATAAAAAAATGAGAACACGAGGTCCTTTTCAATTCAACAGATGTATAATATACATGTAACAAAAGTCAATATGTAGTACAAAAATTTTTTAAGCACACTGGCATTGTCGTAGGAAGACATTGTTTGTACAAATGTTGTAAGTAATTTGTCAAGAAATATTCTTTAAGATTTTTTACTGACATTTATTGCTAAGACAATTATCTTAGTGCATGGTAGGCATTGCAGTTGATGAGGTAATGTCAGTTGCGTCACCTGATCTCCACAATTGTGTGACGGTTTTGGTTTGTGTATGAAAATTAATTCCCTGAAATTAAAAAAAAAATATCTCAAAATTCCAAAATATAAATTGGATTATATATAACTCTATTGATAATACATACATATTTTCCGTAGAAATGATTATCACCCAGGAATGATCCTTTATTACCAGTAAAACTAAACATGGGTAATGGAACTGGAATAGGAACATTTACACCGACTTGTCCAGCCTCAATTCTATTGACGAATGTTCTCGCTGCTGCGCCATTTGTTGTGAAAACAGCGGTACCATTACCATACGGACTATTATTTATAAGTTCAATGGCCTCATTTAGACTATTGGCAAACATACATACAAGTACAGGCCCAAAAATTTCTTCAGTATAACACTTCATGTGTGGCTGAAATAAAATTAATTTACATAAAGTCACAAGGTCTGAGCAAAAGTTAACATTTGAATTATACATTTTAATTGTATAAAAAAAGTAAAAGAATGTATTCTATTTTAATTTTTACATACCTGAACACCAGAGAGAATTGTAGGCCCAACAAAATTCCCATTTTCATAACCAGAAACGACAATTTTACGTCCATCAAGATCAAGTTTTGCGCCTTCTTTCACACCAGATTCAACAAGTCCGCAAATTCTCTCTTTTGATTGTGGTGAAATTACTGGTCCTAAATCAGCATCAGGTACATGACCAGCATTTACTTTCAATCGTTTTGCAGCGTCAACCAATTCTGGTATCCATTCCTTGGATTTACCAACAAATACCGCGACTGATAGAGCCATGCAACGTTGGCCAGCGGCGCCAAAGGCTGCGCCAGCAATTTGTGAAATAGTTTTATTTTTATTCGCATCTGGCATAACAACACAATGATTTTTCGCTGCCATATTACACTGGACACGTTTCCCATGAGCACTGCTCTGTTTGTATATATATTTTCCCGCTTGATCAGAGCCCACAAAGGACACTGCTTTAATGTCCGGATGTTCGCAAATAAAATCAACAGCTGCGTGCTGACCGTGAATAATATTAAGTAAACCTGGTGGCGCGCCAGCTTTAGAGAAAAGTTCAGCGAGTATTATTGATGCACCGGGCACTCTCTCGGATGGTTTGAGTATTGTGGTATTTCCACAGGCAACTGATATGGGAAATGACCATAGCGGAATCATCGCTGGAAAATTGAAGGGACAAATTGACGCTGTGACACCTAAAGGAATTTTATACGAAATTATATCCATGTCTGTTGCTACGTTTGGCGTTGATTCACCCATTTGTAGTGTTGGAATTGCTGTACAGGCATCAACAACCTCTGGAATATAAAATTATAGCCATGAAAATAAAATTATTTGTAAATTTTGATAATTAATTTTATTATTTTCACTCACGAAGACCACGAAGAACATCACCCTCAGCATCTGCCATTGTCTTTCCATTTTCTTTTACAAGATTAGCTGCGATTTCTTTCTAAAATCAATTTTTTATTTATATTATTGTGCATAAAGAGTAAAGACTTATTAAATATTGATAATAATTGATCTCTTACAGAGTGCTCGCGAATGAGAGCTTGATATTTCAACATAAGTGTTTGTCGTGTTAGTACACTTGTTTGACGCCACTTTTCATAAGCATTTTTAGCACTCTCTACAGCGTTTTCCATTTCAACTTTTGTTGATTTTGGAGTACGACATAAAAGTTGATTTGTCGCGGGATCATGAACATCAGTGAACTCTGTGCTCTTTGACTCTGTTGAAAAAAAAAAAATGTCACTCATTATATTTCATACATATTTTAATTCATTATCAGAGTCATATAATTACCTACAAATTGCCCATCTATAAACATTTTTACTGTGGGAACAGCACTGCTGAATGATTTTTTGGCAATTCGCATCTGGAAAAAAGAATATAATTTATTTAAAATTATTTCATTTTTATATATTAAAACATAATATAAAAAGATAAAGATTAATATTTGTCGCTTGGCGGTTGATCAAATTATGAAATCATGTTTGCTCTCTGGTGATATACCGATAACGGCATATCTATAAATAATTAATCTTTGTAACCGTTTTCTTAAGTTTACACGTTAACTCGTGCAAATTAGTAGCAATTAATATTATTTTATATTATAAAATACAATACTATAAACAGATAAATAAAATTCATTTAGTTAAAATTACAGTCCAAATCATTAAAATTATTTTTTATTTTCAATTTAAAATTTATTTGAGATATTTCACATTTCTAAAACTTGTTTTACTAATTTTAATAAATCAATAAATAAATAATAAACAAATTTTATTGGCGGGATCATTATTGGCTATTTATCATTCTGTCTAATATATATAGTAGTAACTTGTAACAATAAATATGTATAAATGGATAAATAATTAAATAAATTGATGTCATACCTCAAAGTTAACAGTTCGTAAAAGTTGGGCCATTTTCGTTGATTATTTTGGAGTCGACTGTCTTTATTCTTTACTCTGAAGAATAATATCGCATAATAATTGATTTGACAATGATTCGCCGACAGTTCCTCCACCATGTCACGCGATAAAGAGGGAAAGGAAAAAAAATAAACAAATTGTATATACTCAAATCGATACGCCATGTTGGTAAATTACATTTATATTTCCTACTTTACCGACAGATGGCGTGAAACGGTTTCAATACGGTGAATTTGATATATGAGAACCACTGACTGATGATGTAAAATTTGTTTAATATTTGATTGCGATAAAAAATGAACCGCTTTAATACAAAAACAAAAAGAAAAACGACGTCATTTGCCAACAATGATGACAAGAATATAAAAATTAAAAATCTCACTGCATTCCATTGATGCAAATTTTAAGAAACAAAACCTTTCAAATGGTTCCCTAACCTCATTTTTTTCATATTATATATATAGAAAATCAACATTTAATTTTTATTCCGAGTAGATAAAAAAATACAAATTATAACAATTACAAATATAATATAAATAAAGAGTTACAATAATTGTTGTAAGAAAGCTGTAAATAAAATGATTGAAAAAATAATGAAACAAAAAAAAAAAGTCACATGGAAATTTTTCCTAAATAAAATAAAATGGGGGGAACAACGAATTGTTAGACGCGTTCCTGAGTCGCGCAGTTATACTGCGCATGCGTTAATTCAAATTCACCAATAGAATCGTGGCATTTTACGTGGTGGGACCACTCAAGAGCAAAGTTCCGGGCGTCCAAAGCGGAACACAAGTTTTACAAGCACCATTTTGCATTTGCTCTTGATCCCGGCTACTCGACGCCCGTGCGCAACACGCTAGCGTAAATTCATCCGTTGTGTTTAACCAGTGGCTGTCTGTCTGCGGATACATTGTAAATTTTATCGTAATATAAAGCAAAGCGAAGTAACGTAGACTGAACGGAGAACCAGACAGTGGCGGAGGAAGTATAACTTTTGCTCTAAGTGAAAGTGAGACGATAGTAGCGTATCAAGGTAAATGACGAGGAAAGCAAAAGTAAAAATTGAAACAGGGCTGTAACTCGGAAATAATAATTTGGTGAAGCCACCAACTACAGTTTATTCATTATATAAATTAATTAGAATTTTTTCATAACATTAAATCCATAAAAAATGCAATTTAAATTAATATTATTTTTAATATTTAAATTAGGATAAAGATGGCGGATCTACAGGGAACACCAGTGAGCCAGGACGCTTTATCTGTTGGACAATTAGAACTTGGTGGTAATCCAAATGCCCTTGCTCTCCGGAGGCCATTTGATCCAGTGGCACATGACCTGGACGCTACCTTCCGCCTTACGCGGTTTGCCGATCTAAAAGGATGAGGGTGTAAAGTCCCTCAAGAAGTTCTTGGTAAACTTCTCGAGGGACTTCAGGCAGATGATGGTAGCGCTCAGGATCATGAACATGCTCACTTTATGCATTTGGCTATTCCGCGAATTGGTGAGCATCCTCAAATTTATTCTAACCTATTTATCCCCACATTTTATTTCAGATATTTCCAATTGTCTTATTGCAAATTATTTAAAGACAATTTTTTTTTATTCTACCGGTAATTTGATATTAATTCCATGTGTATAATAAATAATATCGAATATTATTATAGATAAATAATATTACGTGTATTATTTTATTTGGGCACACTTGGAAATATTTAATTGTTTCATTCTTATTATCATAGAATATATATGACTATTGATAATGGATGTAGATTTTTTTTTGATATATTAATTTCAACGATTAAATGCATTGTGACGCCATTGTTTGACGCCTTTATATTTTATGAGTCAACGAAATAGTTAACGTGCACGCAAGCGGGGGCACAAATTTTGTGGCTGTCGGCCCTTATGAAATATGGCTGCCACGTTGGCGCCTGTACAGTGATTCTCAACCCGTTTCCTTTCGTTAAATCATACTTTGAAAATTTAAAAATTGCCGCACAGCAAAAACTCTTCATTTCAAATAATTCCAAATCATATAAATAATATGATAAATTAATTTATCAATAAAATATTTGTAATTTAATTAATTATTTTTTTATTTTTTTTTTTGCAGGCATTGGCATGGATTCCTCCGTAACTCCACTTAGACACGGTGGACTTAGTCTAGTTCAAACAACAGATTTTTTTTATCCACTTGTTGATGATCCTTATATGATGGGTAAGATTAAAAATTCATAAATAATTTTGTTTTTACAGGACGAATGTGTCCAAACGTGTTCCTTTAGGTAAAATTGCTTGTGCAAACGTTTTGAGCGATTTGTATGCAATGGGTGTGACGGAGTCTGACAATATGCTTATGTTGCTGGGAGTAAGTACAAAAATGACTGAGAAAGAGCGCGATGTTGTGGTGCCATTGATTATGAGGGGATTCAAGGATTCAGCATTAGAAGCTGGCACAACAGTCACCGGTGGTCAAACCGTCGTCAATCCTTGGTGCACCATTGGCGGTGTTGCTACAACTGTTTGTCAACCCAACGAGTATATTGTGTATGTAGAAAATGTATATGACTGTAAATAATTGTTTGCCTATTAATACAGTAAGATATTTTTATTATCAATGAAATATCTTAAAGAAAAATAGGTAGAACAAATATTTGAAATTTGATTAAACCACGTCGTGATTTTATTTATATTTAAATTCACGAAAGATCAATTTCTACAGATATTTATATTTATTTTACATATTTATTGTTTGCACTATTGAAATTAATTTTATGACACTTGAAATTGTTGTAATATTATATTTATTATGATTCAGACCCGACAATGCAGTGGTGGGCGACGTGCTGGTATTAACAAAACCATTGGGTACACAAGTTGCAGTAAATGCTCATCAATGGTTGGATCAACCGGATCGTTGGAACAGAATTAAACTTGTTGTAAGCGAGGACGATGTACGAAAAGCTTATCAACGTGCGATGGACAGTATGGCCAGGCTCAATAGAATAGGTAAATATTTTTGTTTATTTACTGTAAAAAAAAATTTAATTACAATTTAAAATAAATTCAATTCATTGATTATTTTTTATTTAATACTTTGATGAATTATTTACAGCTGCGCGTCTTATGCATAAATACAATGCACATGGTGCAACAGATGTAACTGGATTTGGATTACTTGGTCATGCACAAAATTTGGCAAAACATCAAAAAAATGAAGTGTCATTTGTTATTCACAATCTTCCGGTTATTGCTAAAATGGCAGCAGTAGCAAAAGCATGCGGAAATATGTTCCAGTTACTTCAAGGTCATTCGGCGGAGACAAGTGGTGGATTACTGATTTGTTTACCGCGTGAACAAGCCGCGGCTTATTGCAAAGATATTGAAAAACAGGAGGGATATCAGGCATGGATTATTGGTATTGTGGAAAAAGGTGGTCGCACTGCAAGAATAATTGATAAACCACGAGTTATTGAAGTGCCAGCAAAGGAGAAAGATGGTGAACTATGGTAACGAGCAATTGGGATTTTTTACCTCGCAAGATTTGTAAATCTCACGTTGGAATTAACCAATAATTTCTAACACGTGATAAAAAGAAACTGATTTTATTGTAAATCGATAGAAGTATCGTGTTTTTTTTATATTGAATATTAATAGCATAATCTTGTTGCATTTCAATCATGAAAAATATTACATTTTTGTAAAGAACGAGTTGAATGACATTTTTTATTAATGAAAAACAAATTATGAATGTTGGCAAGGGTAAATACAATTTTCTGAGATGGATAAAATGCACAAATAAAATACAGTTCATATTCTGATTTATCCAGTTGCGTCAGAGGACAAATATTAAGTAATATTGAGCTTGAAACTTTTTTTCCTTTTTTTTTTTTAAGTAGTTTATTTTCCATACGCTTGTTGATGTTATAATGCAAAAGAATTTCTTTTTTCCATGTGAAATTTCGTATCATTATATTTGTTTAAATATTATGGATTGATTCGACGTCAATTTATATGTTAATTATGCATACTACTTTAATTATAGCAGAGTTATTTTTTAACACAAGATCCAATTGATTAACACGCTATATTGAGAGAAAAAATGATAATAAAATAATTGGCAAACTTAATACAAATTAAAACAAAAATTCAAGTACCCAATTATGCAAACATTGAATATATATTTATATTTTAGGAGACAAAACAAATTCATAATCATACTAGTAAACTATATCAGACAATAGGAAAATTGATACAATTTATGAGAAAAAAATATATTAAATAATTCATCAATTGTACTAGCATAACAATTATTTTGTATAATAATTACGTAGTGTTTCTTTATTATTATTGCGAGGTCATCTAAAATATATCAATAGTTTATTATCATAACACTGTGCATTTAAATAATAAAGCTCCAGGTCCAAAATAAAATAAACTAAAAATATTGTATTACTTTTTCACACAAATAAAGTGCTACTTTGTCAATAAAAAAAAAATCTATCTACAAAACTTTCCATTATAATTTCTCACTGCTTTCACATCTAACATTTTACACACACATGTGCGATAAACTTTTTAATCATAACGATAATTACTAGATTTCTCACAATAATTAGATGTCATGTGGGACTGCAAAAAAAGATATTACTCGCATTATTTTAATTTATATCAAACCACAACAACATTCTTCGACTATTATCTTTAGGTCGAAGGTCAAAAGCTTTGACGAATCACATCTATAAAGAAGTTTGCGTGTGTATATAAACATATATTACCTAAGTAAGTATTCATCAACAACAACGTGTCCGAAGTGCACAGACATTTTTTATTTTCATTTGTTTGGTGTTGGCGCATTGAATGAAGCCAATAATTAGTCTTGCAATTGTGGCAGAAGAAGTGCATGATCTATAAATGTATTAAAGGATTCGTGGAGTGCAAGGATTTGGATAAAAAGACAAAGTGTGATTGTATAAGTATAAAATATACATGTATGAACATATATAAAAGGAGTGGGAGCATTATATTCTTGCAGAACTGCTATTCGCGCTCTATACCATGTCTCATTTTTTAATTCTTCTTTTTTTTTTTGCTTGCACTCAGATTCCAATTGGTGCCAGACAGTGGCGTTGACTCGTGTTCACGATAGTCAGTCTGCCAATTCACAGTCAAATGGTCAAGGTATCTGCAACGAGTTTCGCCAAGGTCGCGGCCTTCAAGGCTGTGATTTTAGGCGCACCAGGATCAGGCAAAGGAACTATTTCAGCGAGGATTGTAAAAGTATTTGGGGTTACGCACATATCTAGCGGTGATAAATTAAGGGAACATGTGGCAAATAGTACAGGTAGATAATGTTGTTTAGAATTTTATTTCAATTATTTGTATGGATTTAATTTGATTTATTTTTTATTTTGATACAGATATTGGAAAGCAAGTTAAAAAATTCATGGATGAGGGTGCACTTGTCCCCGATGAAACAATGATATCATTGGTCGCACATGAAATTGAATCAGTTTCGAATTCTAATTATTTACTTGATGGTATGCGTAGAAGATTGAATTTTAATGAATGTTTAGGATTTGAATTGGAATATTTTTATTTAAAATTCATTTGATTTATGTATTAATTATTTGTATGAAGGATTTCCGAGGACTTTGACTCAAGCTGAAAAATTACAAAAAGTACAACCGGTTAATCTTGTATTGAATCTGATTGTTCCACATTCCGTGATAATTGATAGGATTAAAAGTAGATGGGTTCATTTGCCAAGCGGCCGGGTGTATAATGTTGGATTTAATGATCCTAAAGTGCCGGTAAATCAATCATATTTGGAGGAAGTGGGGGGTTATGTTCATTGTATTTTAATATTTAATTTTTTTTTTCTTTATTGATAGGGGAAGGATGATATAACAGGCGAGCCATTGAGTCAGAGGATCGATGACAGACCAGATGTTGTGGCAAAAAGACTTGAATATTATGTTTCAAAAACAGAACCGGTTATAGGTTATTATAAGAAATTAGGAATTCTTAAAGATTTCCAGGGTGATACGACTGATGAAATTTGGCCTAAAATTTCTGAAAGTGTGGCACAGTACATTAAAAAATAGGATTGAAAATACAAATCAACCAAGAAAACTTTTACATACATAGTATGTTTAAGGGATATTTGGGAGTTCATGACAATAGTATATTAGAGACTTAATGGCTCTTTAAATATTTTTGTCTTTCAATCGAATAAATATTAACATACAATGTTATCCATTGGAATGAAAGACAAACAATGTTGATACTTAATAATTTAAAAAAAAATTTTTTTTCCAATTAGAAATGTTTATATAAAATTTGTAGGACTTAGGGCTGTTTTATGCACAAATTTTATTCGCAAAATTGTTATTATGTACAGAATACAACAATCATTTGAATTTTGCTATTTATTTGTTTTTATTTACCCCAATAATTCTTGTATAATTTTTTTATATTTTTTTTTCGATTGCTGAGTCCACTCAATACAATTTATATGTTTCATAATATATTGTGCTTATATTTTTCCCATTTATTTTTAATATTTTACATATTGTTTGATGAATAATTTTTATAACAGGATATTAAAATTTATCAATAACTCATATCCAATCCAGTAACAATAATGAACCACTACAAAAATCAATAAATAACTTATAAATTTAGTATTATTTAAGATTGGTTTTAATTTTAATGACAAATGATATCTACGTAACATTGTTGTCGATTTAAATTGATTAACGACTTTAATGTAGTCGAAAACATGATGTTTAATAATGATGATGTATAGTTTATTTACAATAATAATAAATTAACCAAATAACGAAATGTTCCAAAAAAAAAAAGAAGATAAAAAAATTAAAAAAAAAAAATAAGGATTTTACCCAAGACGTGATAGCGCAATTGGTGTATATCCAACAATATCGCAATCTATGCGGTTTATTTTTAAAGCTCAAGTCTTATTTTATAAGTCCACGAGTCCATAGAAAGTTGAAAAACTTTGTTTCCCATTATTATTATTTTTGTGATTGCTATTCCAATAATTAACATAGCCCATTTTTGCACAGGATATTTTTAAGTACTTTTAGGTTTCCCAAGTGTATTTTTTCTCTTCTACTGTCCAAGTTCGTTTGTAATTAATTTACAAAAGTTCAAATTCTTCGCATTCATAGTGAATATCATCATCAGGTACTTCTGAATCAATGCCTGATACAGAAGAGGACAACATACCCTCTTTGACTTCATATCCACGTCGAATATCTGCGCCGCTTCCTTCACAAAATAGAAACATTGGGTAATCCACTTTCTGATTTGTTGGCACCAAAGACTGTAATATAAAAATAAAATGAATGAACAATAAAAATAAACAAAATCCTAATAAATTTTGTTAACTATAAATTAAACTTACGCGCTCGTTTTGGACAAATTCATCAAAAGCTTTTTTATCATGAAAATAAAACCCAACACAGCAGCTGGGATCCATTTTTGATAATAGCATTTTTCTTGGTGACAAACAATGAAAGCTACCAAGTGGAAAGTGATTTTTACGTACATCAACTGCCTCCTGACAATAATGCGGATCCAAATGAATAAGTTTATCTTCTTGATAGCCGATAAAGTAAAGTGAATGACGTGGACGTCCGCCAATTACTCCGATACATGTAGGTAATCGAAAAAGTGCAGTTAAACATGACGCATAGTCTGGATTTAATTTATCTGCACCCAATCGAAGAGGCACTAGTAAAATAAGTGATTTCCAACTACCATTTGGTTGTTCACAAGCCATTTTTACATCATCAAGATACACTGGAAATAGCCAAATAAATTTATTAAATAAATTAAATTTAATCTTGGAATTAAATGAAAGAATAAATTTAATGGTATGTTTACCAGCACAATCTTGCGCAACGTATACAGCTAAATTTTTAAATTCTTTATGACGTTCAGCGGCGTCTTTGACTGCTTGACTGAGCAAATGAGAAACTGCTGCTGGACCATACCAATCGCCAACTTTTTTCCCTGACGATGCACCAAGTAAAACAAGTGCATGAATTGATAACGGATGCTGTGGTGTTGGCTGATCACCAAACCATTTAATTATCATTCTATGTTTGTTTTCGTCCTGTTCAGGCTGCCATCGCCACTCTGTGAATAATTGCAATGCATAAAATGTATCCGTTATAATTTTTTGTTATCATAAATAATTAATTTAAAAACAGTGTCATTTATATACCTCGACCAAGAAAATGACAAACTAGTGCTTGAGCTAGCATCATTTGTCCACTTCTCAACATACAACCCCATCCACAATCAGTTGTGAATGTTGATCCATTCAAAATTGGAAATTCTCTTCGATATGTTAGCCATAATCTTGAAACAAAATCTCTTTTAAAACCTTCCATTCCTTCATTAGGACTTAATGCATCTTCTGCAAGTGATTCTTCTTCACTTGAATCTGTACTCATTCCCATAGCCTCAGACGCTTTTTCAAAAGA
Organism: Microctonus aethiopoides; assembly: GCA_030347275.1. Taxonomy (NCBI): domain Eukaryota; kingdom Metazoa; phylum Arthropoda; class Insecta; order Hymenoptera; family Braconidae; genus Microctonus; species Microctonus aethiopoides. The sequence continues at coordinate 1,539,584 of JAQQBS010001424.1, forward strand.
TTCTTCAGGTTTTTTATAATAACGAGAACCAAGAAGAAATACTGGTGATTCTTTGGAAAAATTTGTTTTCATCTTTGATGTCCATCCTATAAATAAAAATAAACAAAAACATAAACGTCATAATTCTAGCTAAAATATTTTATTTTATTCAAATTAAAACTTGATTAATTAATCAAAAAAGCATATGAAATAAATCGGGTAAAAAATAATTGTGAATGCTCACACAAACCGTATTTAACATTGTTCCACATGGTGAGCAATTTAGTTTTGACTTTGCTGTCGACTTCAGTCGCCAGAGCTGGATCAGCTAATTGACTGTGGGCATCAGTAACATGAAGAATATCTGGCATCCCTGCAATATGATCAGGAGGGATCAAACTTGCGAACCAATTGGTGGTACTGGTTCCTAGGCCACCTTGAAACATTAACAAAAAACACAAATTAATTTTCAAAATAGAATATAAATGAAAATAAATAAAAATTTATTAAATTTCTGGATTATAATTGATGTCTAGAAGCATTATAACCAGTATTTATCACATTCACCAACGGCATGTATTAGTAAACTGAAAGTAGCATTAGTTATTTTCAAATAATGCACAAAAATAACTGTTGGCTCACCCCAAGAAAAAAATGAATAATCTGGAGGATCTAAATAAAATTAAACATATAAATAAAATATTGTATTAAATTCAAGTTTATTATAATTAATATTAAAAGTATTAATTTATTATTTAAATAAATACACACTCACCTAACCTCTCTCGAGAGGATTTCACTTGCCCATTCATGCTTGGCAGGCAAATTGTCTGGCTTCTCGAGGTGCATAAATGTGGCGTTAAATATAAGTATATATGTCCTTCATACGTTATTGAAAATTACATTTTTACTAAGATAAATATCTGTAAATGACAACGTAGACTTTTTCAGTAATGCAAATTGCCCACGCAAACGAAAAATTATTACTTATTCTCGTTTGTCAAGATAGATTGATTATTATCGCGCTGGTACACTGGCGTGTCTTCATATTATTTTTCCCTCACTCTCTTTTTACTACGTTACTATGTACAAAAAAGAAAAAAAAGAAAAAGAAATATCATACACTCTCACTCTATACATGTAGATATATTTCGTTCTTCATTCTCAACTGTCGATAAGCCACAAATGTTAGTACATATATACGTAATTTAATTATATTTTATATTTTTTTTAAAAATGTATTTTGATTTGATAAATATATCTGCAAAATGATAGCTTGAAAATAGGATTTTGCCAACTTGGAGATTAGCAATAAATTGTTTATAATTAAATTTTATATAATATAGAAGAGGCTTGAATGCAAACAAATGATTTATATTAAGCAAATATTTGATAGTAAGAAATTATATTAACGTCACAACTTGCTTAGTGTAGGTCAGGGTCTGTGATGAATTTATCCATTTAATTAAATGTAATTGAATGCAATAAAATCAACTTGTTATCAGGTTTAATTATTCAAAAATAAACTTTTATTTCCTTTGTATTACTGAAATAACACGTATGAGTTCAACAAAACTTACAGAGAACGTAATCTTATCTAAAGAAGAATCATAAATTATATAGAGTAGAAAAAGTATTAATGATAGTTATTCATTTAGAAGAGGAACATCAACGGTATCAGGATCATATGGAATTGTTGTTTTATTGCCTGGCTGTAATATAGGTGTGACCTTTGATCTGAATTCATATGGCAAAAAGTCGTAGCAAAAATGATAAAAATCATTTCGTGTTTTAATAATTCCTAAACGCGCCATTTTTTTCATTAATGCATCGACTTCATCTTTATAATTGTTGTATTTTTTTCGTCTTGTAACAATGGTGACAACAGCAGCCAGATCAATAACAAATTTTTCCGAGCGTACTCTTGTCTCTAATTTGTATTTAGGTTCTAATTTTTTCCATAAATATTTATATAAACGATCGGTAGCCCAATGTTTTGGTCTTGGTAATTTTGGTTGTTTATAAACTTTATCATTAACAATATATGCTCTGTCCACAACTTTTGGTACTTTCGAATTTTTATTTTGTAGTGAGATTATTTTTTTAGTACTTGATTTTTTTTGCTTTAATGATTTAATGTGCGCTTCATTAAGTTGTTTTTCGAATCGTTCTTTATCTGGACGAATATTTTGATCGAGTTTCATCGCTGCTACTTTTAATTTTTCTCTGAAATCACGAATATCTTCTTCAGTTGGAAGTGGTTCATGTTGAATTGGCTGATTATGGCTTGAGTTTTGTGCCGATATGTTATCTCGAATATAATGACGATTTGACAAATTAATTTTCATTAATTTGCGTTCTGATGGATTTTTTGAAGAATTTTGTGCAGAACTTTCATTTGGAATGAGAGTTGTTCTTGGTGAAGATTTAGCTGACTGTTTTGGTGTAAGATATGATGTTATTTTTGATGTTTCATTTTTCTTTTTTGCCGACCTAAGATTTTTTCTTGGGCTAATATGCACAGTCGGATTTGAATTTTTCGTAAGACGGGAATCATCAATGACACTTTCATTATCAGAATCAGATAATGTAACAGAATCACTTCTATTCATATCGGGTAATTCATAAGCCGAAGGATCTCGTGATAATTCATTATCAGAATCATTTTCAACGTCAGGTTCTGATAGTTTTTCTTCTATTTCGGAATTATTCTCTAATGATTTCTCGTGTGTTTTTGGGTTGTCTTTAGATGCTCTTTGACTTTGCCGCTTTGCAATCGGTGTCGTTTGAGAAACGTCAAGTTCTTCATTATTATTTGTTTCTAATATTTCTTCCTCCTGTTCATTAGAAACTGAATCATCAACAATTGAATTTACAGAAAAAATTTCTCTATCTTCTGCTTTTGATTCATCATCAGTATTTTCTGTACTAACTCGCTGTCTTGTACGACTTTTGATGAATGTTTCCGTCTCACTGGAATCCGACTCCATAATAATTTCGGCAGCAATGGATCGTTTTCCAGTAGGTTTTTTGTTTGATATGTTATTATCACTTGTCTTGGATTTTTTAATCGGAATATTCTCAGGTGATTCTCGCGTCTTATTAGAATTCTTTTTTCTTTCAACAGACGAATCGATATATTTCTCTGATGAAGACTTTGAATAATTTTGTGGAGAATTTTCCTTTCTCGAATCATCTTCCATATCATGTCTGCTTTGAGTTCGTAATCTTTGTGAAACCCTTTTTGGTTTTGTATTTTCATTGTTTATCTCAGTTGATTTTTTACCTCTTGGTGAATTGGAATTATTTTGATTTAGTTTTTCATCCGAATGGTCTGACTTTTTCGAATCATCTGAATCCCCATCTTTGAGAATTTCTTCAGAAATAGATGAATTGTTTAAATAATTTATTTTATCAGAACTAGAAAATTTATCGTTATTTTTAGACATATTTTGCTGATCGGAACTTCCAGTTTTGAGCACTTCGGTGATACTTGTTGTTTCTGATTCATCACTTTCATGTGTTCTTAATCGTTTAATTGACGATTCATGAGCATGTTGCGCGGAGGTTTCCTCTTGCATTTTATGACCAGTGGTTATTTTGGGTCCAGGTGATAAGTATGAATTAAGATTACTATTTCCATCATCCGTTGTATTTATATTTAATACCACCGATCTAGAATACGATTGTTTTGTTGACTGTTCTCTGGATGATACGCCCGAGTTTTCTTGATCATTGTCGTTGACAATATTATCAAGAGAATTGTCAGAATTTCTTTTACTAATTCTTCGTGATCGGTTTTTTGGCTCATTACCAATTTCCGCAGAATCTGAATCGAAATGTAATGTAATATCTTGTTCATTTTCTTCATTGACAGGGCTTGATAATACCGTTTGACTTGTTTCATCATTTATTTTCTCTTTAGATTCATTTTTTCGACTTTCACTCGATGAATTTCTTACAATTTTGTTACTTTTATTCAACGAATCATTCTGAGTGAGTGGAGATTTATTATTAATTTGTTTACCAGCGTCATTTTCATGACCAGATGTGTCAGTATTTTGCGATAGACTTTCTATGCTATCATCATTTTCGAGAACATCATCGAAAACATTACGAGATAGTCTTACACGTGGTTTTTTGAATATTGCTGCTCTGGTTTTACGAATTTCATGTGTATCACTATTAATACTAGTATCTGATACCACAGAATTATTTTTACTTCGTTGTCGAGATTTTTTGGGCGGAGATATATCAGATGAATGATCTGATATATGTGTTAATTGACTATTTTTTGGAGATGCAGATTCAGATTCGATTTCTGTCTCTGATGATTCTAACACTTTTGAAAATGCATTTTTCCCCGCACTTCTTCGCGTTCGACGTAAATTAACTCTTTGTTTTTTTGTCTCTCGCAATCGATCTTCTGTTTCTGAATTTGATGGACTGCTAATGACATCTGCTAAATTTAGAAAAAAATATAATTAATTGACATCTTGTCATTAATAAACAAAAACAATTAATTATTTATACAAATGATAATACCTTTTTTTGGAGATTCTTTAGATTTATTTGTACTTTTAGTTGAAATAAGATCTTGACTGGTTTTTTGTAAAGCTTCCCACCATTCATTAGTGCTTGCACTATCATTAATTGTAGAACTAGGACTTAGTTCAGTACTAGCAGAACATTCACCAACGGAAATCCTACCTGATGGTCTAATAGAATTTGTTTGATTTTCAAGTCGTTTCCACCATACATCATCATCTAAAACATTTGAATGCAACATTAAACAAAATTTCAAGAAATTTGTAATAAATAAAATTAACCTAACAAACCTTGATCTATAATATTTGAATCATCATTGAGAATTCCGGTGCCACCAGACGATTTTCTTGACCAACGACGATTAAGACTTCTTCTTCGAGCCATTTTTATTTATTTAACAATGCTAGAATATTTCTCCAACATCCAAATTACGACTTAATATTCCAAGTCAACATAACCTCAACAAAGCAAATAAATCTGAAAATACTAAACGTATCTCAAATGTTTTTTCCATCCAATCACTCAAACACTATTCATAATACGCATACACCTGCAAACAATTCCCTCTATTAAACATTTCACACATTACTATACACAAATACATATATGAATAAATTATAAAAAATTACCCAAAAACCCATGACAATAATGTCAATCAGGCTGACCAGAGTTTTCCCGCGCAATCTACAAACTATATTTCCTCTACCAATCACATCACTCAGATTTATAACCTCACTTTTTTCCCCAACAGTTCTACCAAACTAATATTAAAAAATTGCGCTATAATTCCTTACTCTGTCGGTAAAAACTCAGCTCGCAAGTCAGCCAACCTGACAAGTCTTTTACTTGTATCTTTCCATCCACACATATGCATTAATTTTACATATATGTGTAGTAAATATATACATACACATGATATGTACATACAAATACAAATGATGTTTTATGTAGCGGTGTGCGATGGGATAGAGTGAGACAAAGAGAAAAAGGTAAAAGTGGAGGAAACTCATATGTACATAAATATATATCTATCCATATATACATACACATATATTTGAACATATATAACAATCTAGGTATCCTGTGCAGTTGTTGCAGTCAGTGGTACGTCTGTCACAATACCACGACGGTTTTTTTTACTGCAAAAAAATGTACTCGAAATCATTTTAATATTTATTCACGTAATTAGTTATATTTATTAAAGTTTGATTAAATATTATATGTTTTTGTGGTTGTAAGTTATGTTTACGATCAATATCACCGTTGGAATGACGATATGACGTCGATTGTATCATTGTCGTCATTATTACCGTCAAAATTTGTTTGTCGTTTATTCGCAAGCAATAATTTTGATAAAAAATAAATTACATAAAATTGTGTGGAAGACATTGAATTTAATTAAAATAAATAAATAAAAAAGTTTTATAACAATGATTGATATGGATAATGATCAATTTTCTGGTACTGTATTGTTAAATACATTTGTTATTAAAAAAAAACGATGTAGAGTTTATTTTCATCGTGGAACACTCATTTGGGAAACTGAACGACCACCTTACAGTGAGTTTTATTTTATAATTAATTATGTTAAATATATTAATGATAATTTTTAAAATTGATTAATTTGTTTTTTTGTAATATTTTTATTTTGTTTTTTTTTTTTTTTAGAAAAAAGAGAAATCGTATGAACAGTTTAATGTTTTATTGTGTGTATAGAAAGTAGAATAGACGAGGTAACACTTTATATACACAATTATGTTTCTTTACTTTCGTTGAATTTTAACGGTAAAATATACACAAACAGAATTTTTTGTGTCATTCGAAGACTTTTATCGTTGGAGTGAAAATAAATAGATGATGAATGAGAAGTAGAAGAACGAGTTTGATTAAAGTAAAAAGAACAAAAGAAAAATTCCAGTGAGATATTAAATAAATTGAGAATGAAAAAATTCATCAAATAATCGTTATATAGATTTACATATTTTAATTTGACCTTGATCTTGAAACATTTTGTTACTTGAATATTAAATTCAAGTTCGGTTTGAAATATATTGTAAGAAAACTATGATTAACGCAATATTAAAATGGAAGATATTACAAATTAATTTGCATCAGAATAAAAAATTTTATTATAAATTGTGTGGCGTCATTTAGAAGGGATCTTCTTGGATTAAACGATTGAATATTTTTGTTAGTCCTTGAATCATTCTCCTTGTAGCTGGTTTAATATGAACCTTGGACACAAGATTTAAACAAGTTATGTTGGTTAATACTGATAAAAAATTGAACACATTCAATAAAAGAAGAAAAAAAATAAATAAAAAAATATAACTTTGCCACGACAAAAGTGATTTTTTCTATTATTTTTTAATTCTTTTAAAGACGACAATCGCTATATCTTCGACTTTGTACTGATAACTATTACACTTTTCGTACATAAAGATAATTACACTGAAAGTAAAAAAATATTCAACATTTTTATATTTCATCCACAATGAATATTTATATTTAAATTTAAGTTAAATACAGTGAAGGTCATTGAATGAGTTTGGAAATAAAAACGTAAAGAAGAAAAAAAAAATGCGTAAATGATGCAGCTTATACTCAAAGGTCATGTACCTTTCATTTTAACCTTCAACTATTCAGAAGTGAATGGCGATGAATAATAAAATAATTTTTAAACACACACGCACATTTTGAATTTGACCAATCAGTTGATGCAAATCGCAGATAAATAATTCTTAATATATACAATATTATAATGTCTTTCTCTACACATGTCGATATGTATTGCAAAAGTATATTTATTATTAAATTGCGAATATGTTGCTGGAATTGAATGAAAAAAAAAAATAATAAATACAAATTAAATTGCATTGCAAAACTCACTGCGCCAAGCCATTACGTCAAAGTGACGGTAATTTGTTGGACACTGCAAATTGCTGTGCAAATATGCGTTGTTATCACTTCCTTTATATCATTCTTCATATATATATATATAAATAATTAAAATATAAATATAATATAATTTAATATAATATAATTGAAAGTTGAAATGAATTAATGACATTTAATTTATCATTTTAACATTGTATTTTATTGTATAATTATATATACTTTCATGGTATTGTACTGGATAATTATGAATAATTTTACTGAATTACTTTTCAGTTAGATGGACCCTACCGTTAACCGATGCATTAGCAGTAAATTATGGCGATGATTATTTACCTGAAACGAGATTGAAAGAAAAAGATTTAGATACAATAACGCCATCATCGCCAACGAGTTTCACACTTCATTATGCAGCTCGTGGTCAAAAAAATCGCTGGAGTCATCACAATGTTGTAATGAGTCACACGGATCCAAGACAAGTTGCATCTTGGGTTAAAACTATCAGGAATTATCTTTCAAGTAAATTTTAAAATAATTATTTTTTCTTTTCTTTCCTCTCAATGTCAAGGAATTTTTTTAAATATTTTATTTTTCTTCTATTTATTTCCAACTTTTTCACACGATAATTATATCTAAATGTCATATCTTCGGACAATGCCTTTGTTCATTGTACAATACTGACTGTTTCTTGATGGTCTTCATTGTCTTTATCTTGCTTTTACGCTCACGCAATGTAAAACGCGATAGTTATCAACTAAAACATTTTATTACTTACTGCTGTGATGTTTTGTGATAGTACAAATGTACTTATGTCATTTTGTGACATAAACTCAACAATTAATGACAAATAATATCAGTTATTTCTGTAACATTTACTCGACTTGATAAACCACGTGAACAGTATCAAATAAAAAAAATTATATCAAATAAAAAAGTACAAATATTTGTCTTTATAGTTTGTTATTAAATGCGGAAGTTTTCCATATATTAATTCACTTCATAAACATAAATACGGATAAGAATACATAATTGTATTCTTTGTACATTAGTTTATTATATAAGTAATGTGAGTGATAAATAATAAGCTGATAAATATTCTCATGAATCGTGTAATGTTTATTCTTGCCCGAGGCTCGATTGATTTTCTTTCCTTCATTTTGTGTTCATTAACTTTCGACCTTGAAGTTTATATATTCTATACATTCTCTCGTACAAATTATAAACTTATTAATCTTTATACTACATCAATAATCAAATAAATAATATAATTTTAATTTTAATTGTATTTCAGATATCGTTCATCGACCTCGACGAATTATCGTATTTGTAAATCCGTTTGGTGGTAAAAAACGTGGTAAAAAAATATGGGAAAAAGATGTGCAGCCATTAATGCGATTGGCGGGTATAGAAATGAAGACAATTATTACCGAACGTGCTGGACATATTCGTGATTATTTGTTGCATTCTTATTTAGATGATACTGAGGTAAAATTAATTAATATTCCCAATAATTACCAAGTGAATAAGAATTTGTTTCTAATAAATAATTTTACTTATTTTAATATTTACAGGCAATAGTTTGCGTTGGTGGCGATGGAACATTCGCTGAGGTATTCAACGGTTTGGTATTACGAACTGCAAAAGATCATCATATTGATGCAAATGATTCTGAAGTAACATTACCGCCGCCAAGATTGTCAGTTGGAGTTATTCCGAGTGGAAGCACTGATACAGTTGCCTATAGTCTTCATGGTACAACTGATGTTCAGACAGCTGTTATTCATATAATATTTGGAGACACAGCTGGTTTAGATCTATCATCAGTGCACAGTAATTCATTGCTACATCGACTTTACGCCAGTGTATTAAGTTACGGTTATCTTGGCGATGTTATTCGTGATAGTGAAAATTTTCGTTGGATGGGACCGCAACGATATGATTATTCGGGATTTAAAAAAATAATTGCCAATAAAGGTTATGATGGCGAAATTGAACTTTTATCAGATCCATGCCATCCAGCGGCGAGTACACGATGCATGAAAAATTGTAGTCGCTGTCAACGACATATACACAAGGGTATTCCAGATAAAGATATTACAAAATGGTTAACTGTTAGAGGGAAATTTTTTATGGTTAATGGAGCTAATTTATCGTGCGCTTGTTCAAGAAGTCCACAAGGTTTTAGTCCACATTGCCATATTGGCGATGGCTGCGTTGATGTTATTCTAGTCCGACATACGTCGTTAATCAACAATATTAGGATGTTATTGCGATTGAGCAGTAAAAATAAAACTCTGGTAAAAAATAATTTATTATGAATTATTGATTGAATTTTTTTATTTGTTTTTATTGATTTTTATTTTTCTTTCAGTATGATTTACCTTTCGTCGAGGTATACAGAGCACGTGAATTTACATTCCGAGCTTCACCTAATTCATCTTCAACTGACAGTATTGATCATAACTCATCGATTAGCGTTTGGAACTGTGATGGAGAAGTATTGCAGCATTCTGATGTCAAAATAAGAGTACACTGCCAATTGTTAAAGGTCTTTACGAGACGTGTGCAAGAACCTATTGACGAACCGAAATGCTTTTGTTTTCCGTAAAAAATATTATGGTTTTGGTATTAATTAATGGAAAACTATCGTGGTAAAGGTTAGAAAATGAATAATAAAAACTTTAGAAGAAAAGAATAAAAATAATTAGTCACGTTGTTGAGAAATTGCAATGTGCAACGTGACTTTACTTTTTCGTCCAAGTCTTTTAAGATATCTTGCCACAGAGCACACATGACTTTAATGTTTGTGCGAATTATATTATTACTTGAACCGTGAAGTCGTGAAACGTGTATTTATTTATAGATATTTCCATTTTTAATTTACTATTTTTGATGCGTTGAATGCGGCGCGTTCGAAATGTATTTATATACTCGCCTTTATATAGAACGTAAGTGTGCTTCTCGTTTTTATTTTAATTCCATTTTTTTTTTACTTCATCGCGTAGTGGTAGAAAAAGTATTGGTGATTTTATTTGGAAAAGCTCGTGATAAAAAAAAAACGAGATAGAAAGAATATTTTCGTACTTAAATAGAAATTTGAATCTTAATAATTATTTAATGATAAAATGTAGAGAAATATTTTCTGAAATTATATGAAATAAGTAGTTAATATATAAAAATATAAAATAAATAATTTAATAATGTGAGAAAAAAAATTCTCAATTATTGCATCTGAAACTTTGGCTGTTAAATTTTTCAAGGTACTCAAATTATTGTATTATTATTTAAATTATCATTTCAACAATATATACACTATTTTGAATGATAGTTGATAAGTAAAGTTAATATATTTCTGCACTCGATATAATAATTTTGGAAAAATTATAAGGAAAAATAAATGCTAATATTAAACATATCGTGGGTAAATACCTATTGTGAAACAAATAATTTACGTTCTTGACGGTAAATTATTTTCTTACTCCCGTTCACTATTAGCACCATTAAAAATAAGTTAATATAAAACAAATAAATAAAAAAAAAAACCAGCATAAAAGAAATTTAAACGTATAACTATGACCATGAATATTTTTTGTAACAAAATTAGCATTTTGCGAGCGATAAAAATGACGTATTAATGTGATAAAAATTAATTGTAAACAAAAAAAAATTATGCTGATAAATATTTGATTTAATTATATTTGGTGCTTCAAATTAAATATATTTGCAATAATATAAGAATTGTAAATAACAAAAAACAATAAAGCAAATTAATAAAACTTTCTAATTAATAATTCTTCTTCTGACCTTGGTGTATTATTATTTATTTATAATAGCAATCCTCTTCCAATTAGATCCCAAAGCTTTATCTTATTTAAATTAATAATAATTATTATACATACACATACAAAACAACAAACAAATGGTATTATGTATTAAGAGTTTTAATAATCAATATTGTCGGATATATAATACATATTAATAATTGAGTCAGTATGGACACAAAGTATAATTGACGCGGCAAGGTGACAAATAATTATTTTTTTTTTTTTCATTCTGTCATTATTTTACTCTCGTCATATCACTTTGAATATTTCTTTCAATGGAATATTTTTCACGTCACATAAACAAATTCTTTTCTTATAGTTAAAGAATTTTTTTTTTTTATTTTATCGTTTGCATTATTCATTATTTCAATTTTTTCTTTTTCATGTTTTTGCTTTATATTTTTATTATTACTTATTCATTATTGCTTTTTTTTTTTTCTCTTTATTTTTTTCCCTCCACCACTATCACCACCTTGCCTTCTGCAATTGCCACCTTCCACGCGGCACATCATACTATTTAGTCTAATCCCTGATATATAACATGAACTGCGTTCACAATCGTAAAAAATGGATCGTGAGACGAAAATACATAATTTCAGACTGTCACGACTAAGAACACCGTACCGTCATTATTTATTTAATTATTTTTTTTTTTATTGATTTTTTTCTTTCATTTTCGAGTTTTCAAATTATTATTAATTTTTTTTTTCTCATCAGCTCGAAGATTAATTCACACTTTGATGTGGGGTATAATATTGTTCTTTATTTTATTATTTATATTTTTTTCACGTGTCTTTTTTTTTTTTATTACGCTTTATTATTATTCTCCCGGATGATTCTCATATTTTTCACCTACTTTGTACAAACGCACTAGACAACTCGCTAATTTGCTCAATAAATAGTCGATAAATATATCATTGTATTTAATATATATGTATATCATTTTTATTATAATATTGCCGTATGAATAAACAAATGATAATAATAATTGCATTATTATCGTCGTATTATGTATTTTACTTCAAAAAATTATCAATATCGTTTATTTATTTAAATTATTATTAATATTATTATTAATTTTTTTTTTTTTGTTTTACGCTGAATAATAATTAATACATCAAATGCTGTAAATTATTTATATTTTTACGTCGTTATTTTTGATGTCTGTCAACATTTTCAAAAGTCAAATTATTCAAGATTTTTTTATTTTTGTTAATTTTTTTTTTTCTTTTATTTTTCATTTTGTATCAGATTAAATAACAATATTACAACTACGTTCATTAGCTCCGCGCGTGGTATACAATATAATTTATATAGTTTACAAATTGGCCCAGTTTCCTTGACCAGTTTATTGAGCTATGCCTGCTTCTCGCCTGCTTTATTATTTTTTTTTTTTTTTTTTTTTTTTTTTTTTTTTTTTTTTTTTTTTTTTTTTTTTTTTTTCATATTAAGCTCTACATTATCGCATCATTTTTTTTTTTTAAATTATTTTAAGATAATTATCGTATCATTTGTTTATCAATCTTTAACTTTATTCATGCCTTGTTCATTTATTTTAAATATCAGTCAACTTTACGTTTTAGGTAGTAAAGTACTTCGCGAAGTGAATACAATTTTTTTTTTGCGGTGATTTACCAAATCTAAAAATTATTTTATTTAAATTTCTTCGATTCAATTCACACCTCGAGAAGAACTACTACTACCTTACGTATTTATTTATTTTTTTTTTTGAATTTTTTTTGTCTTTTTTTTTGTTATAATAATGCACTTTCGGTTCAAGGCAGCTCGAGACGATGTACAAGAGGCTCTGCTGGGTAACCCGACGGATTAATTTTTATTTTTCACTCTCACTCTCGATCACTCTCATTATTATTTTTTTATTCAATCATCTGTGCAAAAAACGAAAAAAAAAATCTCATTTTTTTCTTGGTCTCAAAATCTCTTGTTTTAATTAATAATTTATTTATTCATAAATGGTTTTTTTTTTTTTATTTAATCGATGAAAATGAGGGGAAATTTATTTTATCAGGATTACCATGACTTTGCCATCTCATATGCAAATGATATTGCAGAAAAAATAATTCACTTTTATTAATCTATGAATTTTTTTTTTGCTTAATTTGATCTTTGGTATTTAAATATCTAATGCACCGTTATTTTTCTTTTACTCTAAGGCAATTTCTACGTAATTTAGGCCCTAAAAAAATGTGTACGTATGTTACTGTGTGTAAATCCCTCTAAAGTGAAGAAAATTTCACACATTTATTACAATTATATGAGCTATATACTATTCGCTTTATTTTTTTTGTACATCCAATGTATCTTTAAAAAACTTTATTTATTTTTTTGTTTTATTCAATTATCCTTCTTTTTAATTTTATCAAATAGCTTAATATTAAGCGACAACCACGATTTTTTTTTCACTTAAATTACTGCATTATTAAACGCGATAACTAGGCACCTAGCAAAAATTTAATACACACTATATAATAACGAATCAACGGTACGCTGTCCCGGGCCACCCTGTAAATATGTGTGACAAAGACTGACGAGTGCATATATATATGTATAAATATTATTTAATTCATTTATTAATTTTTAATCATCGATAAATGATCAATTTTTAATTTTGGGATTTTTGGCAAAAATTTTTATGACAAAAAAATTCACAGGGGAGATTTTATCCAAATAAATTCCGATGTCACTAAATATATATATTTTTTCATATCTATATACTAAATTTTGTGGCTCGCTTAAACTACTAATTTTCATAAGCAATTTATGAATTTGTTTTTTTTTTTTTTTTTATTTTTTTTCTTTTTGTTTTACCATCACATTTGTAGTTCGGAGTTACAACCATATGTATGTAAATTCGAAGTTATTTAACCACAAACACTATAATATAAGAATCAATTATCGAACGTGTAAACCATCCTTAATAATATCGTTTTCATCCATTCCAGCAGTGTCTATTAATTTAATTAATTAATTAATTAATTAATATTTACATTTGATCTTTTTTTTTTATATATATATATAATTTTGTTTTTTTGCATTATTGAAGTATGATAAAAGCCAGTACGTATTTTGTGTGTGATACAGCCCCCACCATTGGCGTTAAGAGAAACGTCTTTATTTATTTTATAAATAGTTAAATAGCGGAAGCATTAATTGTTTTTATCAGCCTAAGTAGTTTTTTTTTTTTTTTTTTTTTT
>JAQQBS010001424.1:1554267-1576125 GCA_030347275.1 Microctonus aethiopoides
TAGTAGTAGTAGTAGTGGTAGTAGTAATAGTAGTCGTGGCAATTCAAAGATATTATTATTGTAACAATAATAAGTTGCATTTTGTTTTTATTTATCTTATTTGAGATAATTAGTTAAATTGTTTGTTAATTAAAAAGCGACTGTGTTAGCTATTTATTTTTTTTCTTTCGGTTTCATTGTGGAATTTTCGTGTTTCATTATCGAAATAAATTATTGAGCTGCTTGAATTTTTGTTTTCTTTTTTCTTTCTTTCAATTTCGTTTTGTTTTTATTTTTTAGTCACGATTTAATTATTTAATTATCTCACTCTTTGTGCGATTATTTAGTAACGATTGACAGGGTGCTAATGTAACATAAGATGTAGATATTAAAATACAAAAGGATGAAAGGTGAGATAAATTGTAATAAATGAAAAGAAAAATCAGTATTTAAATCAAAGGATTATTTTTATCCTCTCATTGTTTTTTTTTTTTTTTTATCATTCAACAATTGGTAAAATAAAATGTTGTTCTCCGTAAACAAACCAAGCTATCGAAGAGATTTAATGAAACCATATACAGAATACAGTGGTATAACTTAAAAATATTATCAAAGCCTAAAGAAAAATTGTTTTATTTATTTATTTTTTTTTTTTCACCGTTATTAAATTAAAGTATCAGATAATTTACCTATTATTATTTAATGTTAACGTATTGATTATTGCGTGTGTGCATATGAGTGTACTTTTTCTTTTTTTTTTTTTATAAAACTCCCGTATAACAATATAAATAAATTAAAAATCTGATTTTTCAAACTCGTGAATAGAAAGGAGTAATTATTTTTTTATTTTAATTTTATTTTAAATAATTAAAAGGACAATTATTATTTTATTTTTATTCTTTTTGTTTTGTTTATTATTAATATTCGTTGATTATTAAATGAGCACCCTTTCAATCTTATCTAAAAAAATAATAACAAGCTCAAGTCTTGAAAATTCCTTCAAAAATTTTGCCTTATTGCTCTTTTCTTAATGCCTACAATTTAAGCACATTAGGAAGTACAAATTGGACAGTTCTATTTGCAATAATTACGTACATACTTTCCCCCGCAGAATTTTTTTTTCTATCAATTACATTTAATTTTTCTGTAATTCAATTTTTTTTTTTTTTCACGCACATTTTTCACTAAATTTATATTTTACAGGAGCCGATAAGCGTAATGGATCAACAAGAGCTTAATTCGAAAGCTCATTTCCATTTGTATATGTGTGTATGTGTGTGTGTTTGTCTGTGTCTATTAATTTTTTTTTTTATTCAAATTTTCATCTCACACTTTTCATTTCGTATTATTACTAATAATTACTCCTGCTTTATCTACCTCGATTCTCAATTTTTCTTTTAATATCAAGCAAGTACATAAAGTTCATTTCGCAATCACTATTCATTAATTTTTTATTTAATGTTAATTAATATCAGTAGACAAATTATTTTAATTTGCATTTTATTTTTCTTCTATTTCTCTAATTATTTTTGCACTTAATCGCATTCAATTTTATTTCTCTTTCCACTTGTAAACATTTTCACACACTCTCATTCATACGAATTTGCGCACGCTTATTCGCTCACCTGCATTTTGTTGCTATTTTTTTTTTTTTTTTTCATTTTTATATTTAATAACTATAAATATTACTTTGTTCTTTTATTTTGTAATTACTTTTTGTTTTTTCTCATTGTATCATCTAACTAGCAGCCTCGGGTGACTAGTCTGCACTAGTCCATTTTTACTAGTGTGTAGCACTAGCCTGAGCAAATAGGCATAAACCGTTGTAAACAATTGAATAATATTAATAATAATAAAATAATAATAATTGTAGTTGAGTTTTACAATTCAATGAGGTAATAAAATCCTCTTGAATAATTTTATTATTTTCTTCTTCTTTATTATATTAATCACGTTCAAGTATTAAATTTCGAAAAATTTTATTGTTAGTCTCTCACTACTTATTGCATTAATAAACAAATTAATTGTTTTTTTTTTTTATTTTGTGTTCATTTATCATTATTATTACTACAAACTAGTCCATCATTTTGGCTACGAACTATAATAGCATTCACGTCCCTTCTCCTTTCCTCTTAATTAATTTTACTTTTTTTTTTTTGAGGCCATCTAAGTAACAAACGCTTAATATTTAAAGGCAATATGTATTTCTTTCGCAGTACTACTCTTTTATTTTATTTATTTTTTTTTTATTTTCCATTTTTTCTTCAATGTTACACTATTTTTATCCTTTGTTATATTAATTAATATTTCTTCTCCTCTTTATTTTGTATATAATTACGCGTATGTGTTCGAATCATTTGACGTTATTTTGTTTTTTTCTTATTAATTAATTTCGAACACGCCCGGGAAGCACATGGCGCGGACAACCTTTGGAAGACCTACGACTAGTGGCGGAGGGTTAATCAACCTTTTGAAGAAAAAAATAATAATACGAATAGAGTATAATAATAAATATTGCAAATACAATATTTTATCAAACCAATTCATTATTTTTTCCTTATTAAACAAATGAATGGGATGAAGAAAAAAAAAAATAATATGATGGGCCGAAGGATGTGAGGGGGCTTTGAGCATTCAGCAGGATAAATCAATGTCATAAAAAAAAAAAATTTGACATTACGAGACTCGCATAAAGAATGTCACGAGTGACGATCCTACAGGCGAAGTCGGTCCTTCATGACGCGAGCAACGACCATCCAAAGGTCACGGGGGAGATTTAGGCCGTTCATTTTTTTCTTGCATTTGTTGCTGCTGCTGCTGCTGCTGCTGTTGTTGATGTTGATGTTGGTGCTGCTGATGCTGTTGCTGTTGTTGCTGTTGTTGATTTTGTTGTTGCTGCTGCTGCTGTTGTTGTTGTTGTTGTTGTTGTTGTTGTTGTTGTTGTTGCTGTTGCTGCTGTTGATGATGATGCGTCGATGGATCCTGACCAACACCAAGTTCATTACCAATCAAACCCCCGGACCCGCTTTTGTCCACGACGCTGCTCGTGTGCACGGGGTGGAAATATCGTTCTGCAAATAGCAAACTGATTTTTAATTCAATATAGTGATCAACAAACAATTCTAATTTTTTCTATCAATTTAAGGAGTTAGAGGTAGTCAGAGACATGAGAAAAATGAGAATTTTCAATAAATTTTTCTTGCCAGTAAATCATTTTATTTTATAAAAGTAATAATATGGCGTTATTATATAATATTTCGGCTTGACTTTACGAAAATTTGAAAAAAATAAATTATTATTTGTTTTGTTCTAACAGAAGTTCCTTGCGGTGACCATCATAAATGCTTGGAGATTCATCCGAAATCAATCGGACAAAAAAATTAGTTTTATTAATAGATAATCTAGTGCTTGACCGAAGCTTTTTTTTTTTTTTTTTAAATGTCGATTTTTTATAAACAATTATTAATTGTTGGTTTTTTCCCGAGGCCGCTCATTTTTTCATGTCTCTGACTACTTCTAACCCCTTAAACAATGAATATATATTATGCTATTTTATTTAAATTCATATCGTGATTATTTTTTCTTTCTTTTTTATTATTCAATATTCCTTGTCAGTGTTAGATATTTAAATGAGAGTAATAATATTCACCCTCGTCCATTGGCGATGGTGGTTCACCGGGCGTGCCAGCAATAATCGGCCCGATCATATTGTAATCGTCCTCGAGATTGATAAACGGCGCGGTGTTCCAACGTGGTGGCACATTCGTAACTGATCTCTGGGTAGCGACTGGCCTCGTGACAGACACCGGCGACGAAAAGAGGGAAAGGTTCGTCGGTGAAATCACTCCGGACATCGAACTGATAGTGGGGTAGGTAAATATTTGCTGTGTAAATAAAATAATTAATGGAACGGTAAATAACAAAAGTATAATAAAAAAATAAATAACGTTTGTATAAATAAAAAATTTAATAAAATAAATTGAAAATAAATTGTCTTTTTTTTTTTTTTTGTGTTTCATTAAATCACTCACCTGTCCTGGTTGCGAATGAAAATGTGCAAATGTATATTCTCTGCTTGTGTGCGGTGCTGTTACGAGAATTCTCGTTGGACTTTTACGTCCAGTTTCAATACCACTTTGACAATTAGTACCAACAAGACCAACAGCTGCAGCAGCAGCGGCAGCCGCTGCCATTTGTTGATCTTGACTTGTGCCATTAAGATCAGATGGATCATGGGGTGATGTCGATGATGTTGGTGGTGATCCAGAATTAGCTGCACTTAATTCGCCGGTTGAACGAATAATTGCCACTGGCCTAGCCATTGGCGCCGGTGGCGGTGGTGGTAACATTGAGCTCGGATAATACTGTGAGAACTTTTGCACCCCAGCGCGTTGACCAGTCAATTGTGCCTGGAAAATTCGCATACAACCGATCATCCATTGAGGACAAAATGTGCGGTCCAGTCACCCTGGGATTTGTATAAGCTCATTAATGCCATTTTAGTAATTTCAATTGACAAAACAATTGTATAAAATAAATATAATACAATTTAAACGCGTTTATTTTATTTATTTATTTTTTCCTTTATAGTAAATTTAATTAATTCGTTTATTTCCATTATTTTTTCCTGCTATTTTCGCAGGAACAAATAGATTTAATTTGGTATTAATCCAGAGTGATTGGAGCACGCAAAAAGATAATTGAAGTGTTAAATTTAATGGATGCGGAAGCTACCTGGGGCAGTTGCTGAGTGTTCTCCGCCTCTTGGCAGACGAACGTGACAAAATCCGAGAGCGTGTCGTGACCGTTCTCTGGATACTTGACGACGCCGCTTGAGACAGGATGTTCGGGTTGGTAATAGGCTAGACCGGACATACCACCGGCCTGGCCCGAACCACCAGCTAAACCTTCGTGAGGTGAATGTAAACCTGCAAAACAAAATCCATCATCATTAGAACCAATAAACTCTCGCAAAATTTAATCACCGGAAGGAAACCGTTTCTACCACCCCCCAAATCCCACATTTATCTTTTCAATATTAAAGTCGATAGATATCGCTAAATTTCTAACTAGTTCCAATTTTATTTATTTATTTATTTAATTTTTTTTCTTATTATTGTTTCATTTTTTTTTTTTTTATTATTTGTTTAATTTTATTTTTTATTTTGTTAGGGGGTGGTGGTGGTGGTTATTGTAGCTGAAGGGTAGGGAATAGATAATGGAGGAGTGCAAGAAGATGAAAATGAATGTGAGAAAAAGAATGACAGACTTGCGCATTATGTTTGCAAGATAAGAGTCCAAGGATTGGATGGAGTCAAAAGAGGTTTTATATCTTTATAATAAGGCACTCGTAGAAGCGTGAGGCTGCTTCAGTTGCTTTGGCTTGCTGCAAATGTTACATGTATATGTCTGCTGATATATACGACATTCATCATTATTTTATGTCGATATAAATAAAAGAATGAAAAGAAAAATAGGAGAAACTATAAAAAATATACATGAATATTTGAAATAACATTCCAAATCGTTTTTACGATTACCAAGCAAAAAATAAATCGATCAATGTTATTATTTTATATAAAGGCATGGCAGACAATATAACAGACATATAAATGTATTATAAAAGGAAATATTAGGCCAAATTTTACAATTTTTATAATAAAATTATTTTAGTTATTTAAAATTTTTCATTAGATTACAAAAAAATATTTAAAATATTAATTTTATTAATTGGCCCACCTCACAATTCTTTCCTTTTAATTATTAATTATTTATATTATTTATATATTAATTGTGTGCAACGACAAAACATCAACACAGCAAGATAACAACGATTAAACAACACATCAAATAAAAAATAAATAATAAAATAAAATAAATTCACACACAATAATTCAACATTTCACATGAATAAAAAATTATTTAAATTACATATATATATTTACAATGGAATAATTTAAAATTTATAAATTTATATATATATATGTATAGTGAATAAACAACACCAACATTGCAATAACGTTCTTGTATTTTTAATAAAATAAAAATATATAACGATCACAAGTGTCATTTATAAAAAAATAAAAGTGCATGTTTAAAAATATTTTTATATACATAAATGGATTCAGGTACAGTAATTATTATTATACATACATAAATATACATATATAAAAAAACAGTGTATATATGTATACATATAATGGATAGTGTGATAAAAAAATAATAAAGAAAATTGTATGAAATAAAATTAAAAAAATATATCAAATTATCAATATAATTAGGAGCAAAAACGTCGAATCAAATTTAATACTTATATATTCAATAAATATATACGTAAATGAATTGATTTATGGTCTTAATAAATTTTCATCCAGCATACGACATAACCCAGAGCATTTTTTTTTATATAAACAATGAGTAATAATATACAAAATTATTTAAATAAGTCATCAAATATTTATAATTAAAAAATAAATTTTCATTTTATTTTCTCATCATAAAAATCATACTTTAAATATACATACATATATTATAAAAATAATTTAATATATATATAGTATATATATAGTATGTTTATAATGAGATGATGAAATATTACGAAATACCTTATAGAATTTTTAAATAATAAAAAATATAAATATGAATAAAATAAAAAAATTTTAATAATGTTTCTAGTGAAAGATGATTAATATAATCAGACAATTATTATTATTAATATCATTATTATGGGTATTGTTATTGTTATGATTATTATTGATAATATTATTGTGATTATTATTATTATAACAAACAACAAGACAATGCAGACAGACAGATAGAGACTGCGACAGCTGGCTTACCCAAGAAGAATGGAGGGCTACTGAAAGTTGTGATTAGCAATGAGAGACAAATAGTGATAGATAGATAGATATAGATAGTTATTGGAGTGCCGTCGCGTCCGTCAGTCGATCCGTCGGTCCGTCCATCCGTCCACGACATTTTGTTTATTGTCAATTCGGGAGAAAAAAAAAATTTATTATACATTTTTTCTTGAATTCCAGACATAATTTTCTTGAGTGTCTTTTATTTTTTTTTTTAAATTTTTTTTTTATGTGCATGGTGACGGACGAATCAATTGGACGGACAGGCAATCACCGAGAGATGCAAATCATTGTTATTTGTTAGTCAATTAAAATTTTTGTGACTGGAGAAAAAAAAAAATTAATGGAGTAATTATTTTATAATTGCGATTGGGATTTTTAATTGATTTATTTTTAATTTATTTGAAAGTGTAGAATTGAGATTGGTATGTTTTTTTCGTTTTTTAACGATATATTTACATGCTTAGAGAATTGAAATTTAATTTATTTAAATATTTTTATTTATTTATTTATTTATTTTTTTTTCATCTAGGGGTTGCTTGCTTGCTCATTTCTAAATTCACAATTCTAACATCACCGGCATAAACAATTGAATAATTCACACGTGAAGCTCAACCGATTGTTGCGAATTAAAGCTCAAGCTTAAACACTTTTAAATAATTAATTAATTAATTTTTTTCATCTATTTAAAAATCATTTTTCATTTGTTTCTAATGTTTAATAAAACGTTTCATTATATGTTTTCCATAATAATGTACAATAAAATTCATTTGACTCGAATAAAAGAAGGAATATATATACATAAATTTATATATATATTTATTTATAAATATATATATATATATTGACAGCAACGCGTTAAACAATCGTGCACACAGCGGCAGGCGGCTAATAATTCAGCACATTTATATAATAAATATCATGAATATAAAAAAAAATATCAACATTTAAAATTAAACATACATTATCGCATCACTTAAATTTTTTTTTTTCCATAACAAACATGTTTATGTTACTCTGAAATCCCGAACATTTGTATATCTAAATATTGGACAATATTTAATAAACATATTCACAATCATACAATAATTAAATTCAATTTTATTAAAAATTTAAATATATTTATTTAATTTAATTCCGCGAATTAAAATTGCCTAAAGAAATTAATCAACGATAATAGTGGGATATATAATGAGAGAAAATTAGAGAAGAGCAGCAGAGCCGAGAGTTTTTATCCATTAGAGAAACCCATATCTACTTGAACATTATCATAAGATGGAAGAAGTTTTAAAGACATAAGATTATGTAGGTGTATATATATATATATATGTTTTAAGCACACGCTAACTTTTGCAGACCAATTTCACAAGTATGGACAAGTGTTAAAGAGGATGAAATGTCTGTGACGAACTAAAAATAAAAAAAAAATAATAATGAATAGATAAAATCAACGAGATAAAAATATAAATGAGAAAAATTGTGATATTAAAAAAAAATTAAAAAAAAAAAATGATAATAGAAGAAATTAATTCACGCCTGCGGCTCTCTCATAAATATTTAAAATGTAAACTAAAGTTCAGTGCATCTCTGATAATAAACTTGATAAAAACAGTAGTGTTATTAAAAATTATTCAATACTAATTAAATAAATTAAATTATTATTTACCGATGGATAAAACAGTACAATATACAATATAAAAATATATTTACTCAATTAAATACAGAAAGTATCAGATTATATAATAAGCAAATTGTTTGAAAATAAATATACAAAAATAAATGAAATTTTGATAGAAAAAAAAAAATAAATAATAATAATTTGTGTAAATATTAATTTTTAATAAATTTAACGGTTCATACAAATGCGCGATAAACATTAAGACATCATTTGCATTCAGAGAAAAATTTATTCAACTCAATTTAAATTAAATATATTAAAAAAAAAATTAAAAAAAAAAATAAATTAAATATACATATATTTATATTATTTGTTTTTTTTTTATTTACGAAACAATTATCTCTGGATGCAGACAAATTAAAATTTATCCAACTGACCACACACACATACACAGTAAACTCATTACCACAATAAAAATAAATGTGAATAATAAATAATAAAAAATATAAATAATACTAAAGAAAAGATTAAAATTTAAAATAAAAAGATTTACATATGCAAAACACACGTAAGTACACTCACGTGATGATAATAATAACGCACGCTTAAAACATCCCCCAGAAAAAAGTATACAAATATGTATATTAATTTTAATTAATATATTTATACAGAGACGTATATAATTTATTTTTTTTTTTATCTTTTATAATAATATATATATTTATATAGCCGTGCGCACATACGTCTACGGAAAAATACGTGTACATGTCGTATATAGGTAGATAGATATTAACATCATAACCATATCACAATGTACCTTTTGGTCGAGTAAACGAGCTTCTCTCAATGCTCGCGGGCTCACACTGAAACAGAGATCACGCGTAATTCACAATTAGTGATTACCTTCTTGTAATTTTTTTATTTCATATGGGCTCGTTCCTTTTTATATTACACTGATGTCTCGATGACCCTTGATTTTTTATTTGCCTGGCCATACAAAGAAGAATAAGAGAGAGAGAAAGAGAGAGAGAGAATTCAAGAATGAAAATCATCCATTCAAATATAAAAACTTACTGCAGCTTTCGTTGGAAATAAAAATGAATTCGACAACTCTATTATCTTTGTGCTAAATTTTTTTTTACGTACGAGTTGATAAACGATGCCTGGGTCAGCTCAAAAATAGGTCGTATCGCACACTGGACATTGTCATTATTGGAAAGAATGGGATAAATTTATGAAGATGAAGGAGGAGGTTTTTATAGAGGGAGAAAAAAAGAATGATAAAAAAAAAAATGGAAGAATGAATGAATGTGCTGGAGATGAGATAAAGTATAAGATTGTGTAATAAATAGTTTGGAAATAACAGAGAAAAAATCACAAAGTGTCGGGATAATATAGAAAAATTTAAAGAATTAAATTGTTATTTTAAATATAATAAAAATGAAAAAATAAAAATTATTGACAAAAAAATTATTAATTAATAATTTGTGTTATAGGCGAAGAAAAAAGGCAATGAGTTAACGCAGCGGCATCGTTATTGGCATATTAATTAATAAATTAATTAATTAATTAATTTATTATTATTTTCTTTCTTATAATTTCCCTACCTTGTATAAATATTTATAAAAATATAAAATTCCAATTTTATTAATTATTCAACCATTAGTAAAAATTACTAAGCACTACAATTTAAAACCGATAATAATTAATTAGAAAAATGGCATAAAATTAATCTAACTACAAAATATGTTAATATTGCACGGATAAATTTATTTTTTTATTTAATTTATCTATAATTATTTTTCTGCTTCTACTTTTACCATCGCTCAATATCGTAAAAAAAAAAAAACACCTTGGCAAAAAAAATAAATAAATACGCGTGAGCATTTTAGCGCACATAATTGGCTTATAAATATAATTTCAACTGATCGATTTGAATGAAATATTTTTCATCATCAATAATATTTTATACATATAAAAATTAATTTTAAGGCACTACTAATTCATATTAGCATTAATATACATCATCATTATTATCATTTAATAAATATTAATCACTTGCAACACATACCCGTCTGCGAATGAGGTGAATCCATTCCACGATGACCATCTTCAGGCCTGAGAACTGGTGAGAAACTTTGTGCACTTGATACCGACACCGTTGGTGCTTTTTCAGTCTTGTCATTTCGTATTAGCTGATGCACCGGCGGTGGACCTTTAATTAATCAACGAACTAATTAAACTCTACTCCATTTCCCAGAAGAGAAAAAAAAAAAAGAATTTACAAAGGAAATAAATTCTCACACAAAATAAATAATCATTCCTATATAAATTTAATTATATTTTCAATCATAATTTCATAATTAATTACATTAAAAATTTTCTAATACGATAATGTCTTCAAGAGTTTTAGTAAAAAGAATAAATAAAGAAAATATAATATAAGATGGAATAAAAAATAAAAAAAAATGAAGCAACTTACTGAAGCTAGCCGCGGGCTGAGCGTGATCAGCAGCGGACGCCGCGGACGGTGGGGTATAGCTACTGCAGTAGTACGGCGGGTGCTCTATTTTGATCGCGTTTATTTGAGGCTGCATGTCGCTGAGGTCATGCAGTATGGACGCTGAAACCAGACGTAAACGCATTACAGCGTATTATTTTTTTTCCATTCCACACCTACCTGAATTACTTCAACAAAAATATTACTAATACATTATAACATTTATCCTAACATAATCAAATAAATTTATAATTCCCTTTAACTATTATAAACTACAGTACATTTAAATATTATAAAATTTTTGTTATATTTATTCATTTAATTTATTCCAATTAATTTTAACTCTTCTTCATTAATTAAGTAATTTAATTTAATGTAATTAAATTACAAATAATTTATCAATTTAAAGTCAAGTATAATAATATATATTTCTTTTAAAAATACAATAAAAAATATAAATAATATTATATGAATAATGGTAAATTGAATTAAAATTTATATAAATCATCAGAGTAAAATTGTAGGAAATGAGATAACAAGAGTATGAAAAAGAGAAAAAGGAAAATAGATAATGGTGAAAGCAGAGATTTTTAGTTGTATACAAGTGTTGTGTGTTATATAGAGAATAAAGCAAGCGAGCAAATGAGTATTGTGAGTATAGTTGTCATCTCTCTTTCTCTCTTTTTCTCTCTCTGGTTATACCTAACGTCGCGGCCCCACGAGCATTGTTCAGTTTCTATTAATACCAACGGGTTGCATACTAATCTACTGTACCCGCGTTGCCTGAGGCTTTCGCACTTGCATTCGTCGAGTCGTTTTCAAGCACCAACCACACATTAAATATCTATATACATATATTAAACATACACAACACACATTTATTTTCTCTCTGTTTAATTCTCTCTTGCACGCATTTTATATTGTCGGTGCATGTTCCCCTGGCCTATTACTCCATTTAACAATGTTGTATGATTTGTCCCAAGTCTCATGACTCAATGTTTATTGTTTGTGTATGATATACATGTGTATGAAAATAATTAGTAGTTTATAAAAGAAGAAATTAAATTTAATTTAATGAGAGATGAATTAAATTAAAAAATATATTTGTAGATATTTTATTAGAATTTTTTTTTAAGTTTTAATTTATGTTTAAAAAATATAGCGAGGATGCTTTCAAAAGGTAGATCGCCTGACTATTAGTTACCTTTCGAAAGCATCCATGAGAAGGAGAGAGAGAGAAAGAGAGAGAGAGAGAGCGAAAGAATTTCTTGATGAACGGGACAATTTGAGATTGTATTTCTGGCTTGACGTTATCTTATAGAAAAAATAAAAAAAAAAGAGAAAGAAAAGAAAGGAAAAATAATACGCGATTTCACCGTTCACCAATCAATACTATTCCACGAATTTTATATAGAAAAGAAATAAAGAAAGAGAAATGGAAACGAAAACCTATAGTCTTTAGGACATCGTCGTACCTTTTGAAAGCATCCAAAGCTCCTTGGAGCTGAAGACACCGGTCGCGAGGATTGTATCATTGCAGACAACACCATTATACAGTTCATGGTAACCTCCACCTGGGAACAAACCCAATGGATAAAGTCTTTGTCATGTCACCATAACCCATCAATAAATCCTTAAAGAATATTTATTTTTTTTTTGTTCTTTAATTTTTAAATTCATTTTGTTTTGAATTAAATTTTTTTTTTTCTTATTTTGTATGAACGTTTTATTGTACATTTTATAATATACCTTTTCGCCGTCTCTCCTCTTCTTTACTCGCATTGCAAATTCCATTAAGTACTTCTGAAATGAGACAAAAACATATATTTATTCAGTCATTTTTAATACGAAATTTTGAAATAAATTATTATGAAAAAAAAAAATACGAAGAAGAAGAAAACAGAAAAAATTATGATAAATATTAATAAATAATGAATAGATATTTAATTTGACATAAATATTTTTTTAAATATTATTTTAAAAAAGAAGAGAACAGAAAAAATTACTATAAATATTAACAAATAATAAATAGTTATTTAAATCGTCATAAATGTTTTTTTAAATATTATTTTGAAGAAGAAGAAAACAGAAAAAAATACTATAAAAATTAACAAATAATAAATAGTTATTTAAATCGTCATAAATATTTTTTTAAACATTATTTTAAAAAATAAGAAAACAGAAAAAATTACTATAAAAATTAATAAATAATAAATAGATATTTAAATCGTCATAAATATTTTTAAAATATTATTTTAAAAAATAAGAAAACAGAAAAAATTACTATAAAAATTAATAAATAATAAATAGATATTTAAATCGTCATAAATATTAATAAATAATAAATAGGTATTTAAATCATCATAAATATTTTTTAAGATATTATTTCAAAAAAGAAAACAGAAAAAATTACAATAAATATTAATAAATAATAAATAAATATTTAATTCGAAAAAAATATCTTTAAAAATATTTTTTAAAAAAAGAAGAAAACAGAAAAATAATCACAATAAATATTAATAAATAATAAATAAATATATATAATTCAACATAAATATTTTTTAAACCATTACAACATCACATAGTTATTACAAATTTTCATCGTCATATTCCTACACAAATGAAATATTAACTGTGTCTGCTTTAAATGACTACAAATATACAGGAAGAGCCGGAGGGAAACCTTACGCAAATCATTATTGCGCAACATATCACCAAAATACCGAGAAGACGAACACACATACACACTCATACACATATATATCAGGAATTTATCTCTTACAGATAGAACAACATTAACAGTAAAAAGTGAGATAAAGCTTGCAAACATAAATGCAAATAACAAAGATAAAGAAACCAGTGGATTTCTCATCAAGAGTGCGGTACAAAAGTTGCGAGTATGTAAACCAAGCAAACAAATACACACATATACAAAATCACAAACTGCATTTTGCATGCCTGACGTACAAGAAAGACACGAGTGGAATACATTGAAGGTTGGATGAATAAATATATCTAGCAAAAGACAAATAAAGAGGGCGAAAAATAAAATGTGCATACGACATTTTACAGTATATAAAATGTTACCTGTCGATAATCTAATGGGATGAAAGAGTCTAAAGAGGAAAAAATATATTATCTCTCCACATATCCATATACACAATGATGCGTGCTGTGTGATTGGCTTAGTCAGCACACTTATAAACATCAGGAAGACTTATTGATAAACTTATGAAATATAAAAGCGATGATAAAGGCGATATATTCTAACGTTACAATTAAGTGGGGCAAGTGCGCTGTCTTTAGTGGAAAATTCGCGCTCACTTCTCTCCTCACTCTCTCTCTCTCATTGACATTTTATACACTCTGCATAGACGCATGACCGCCTAAAAGATATTCACGGCAAGATATAATGACGATCGCGAATGTAAATCAACATAAGCGAGGGACACACGCTGACGAAAAGGAGCCTATTTATTTATAGAGTCAGCACGCATACACAACCACATATCTACATATATATGGATTGTTATATATTTATATAGATGTTATATATATATATATACATAACTATGTAGTAATGTGAACACACTCTCCTAAGTTTAAATACATCGTTCAGAGTTTATATACAAATCTCAGTTTACTGAGTTGTTATAAAGTAAATTGAAAATTTGTTGGATATAAAATGTATCAAAAAAAATATATATATAGAATTTTTTACAATGTCTGCTTTGTCATGTTTTAACAGTGAGGATTCGAGACATGGTGAATATAAAAAAAAAAAAAGAATAAAAGTCATGTGTGTAGAGAAAGAGAGAATATATAAAATTGAAGCCAACAATTTTTATTTCCTAACAAAAATTTTAGTTGAATACGAGAGGAGTCTATGAAAAGTCTCGTTGGGATTCCTACATTTTCTACATGGGTATATGTGTGTGAGTGAGTATTTCACCGTAAAGCCGTAGGATGTAGGAAGAGTTTTGGTCGTTGTGAATTTCAAACCCGGCGAGCTAAATATCGCCGAGGTAGTTGCGTAAGTAAAACGACGCCACTATACTCTGGGTGGTGGCTATAGAATAGCTCGCAATACTTGAGGTTGGGTGTTGAATAGTTGTAGTTGTAGTTGTAGTTGTGGTACAAGTAGATGATGAGATGGTGTGTGTGTGTGTGTGGAAGTGTGAGTTTATACGATGCCTGAGACAGGTGCTTGTAGAAATTGACGGGCCATTTTAAAGCAAGCTCTTTTCATCCACGTTGCTTTGACTTTACAAGCTCAACTCTATGAGCACATACTTGCTCTATGTCTCTCTTACATACACACGTAGTTATATATAAATATATGTATGTATTTATGTATATAGGTAGACGTGTACACATTTAAAAATGCTATCATTTTCTTTTTTCTATACTTATATTCTCCCTCATCGTTAAGATGATGCTCAAATCTCAGTTTAATATAATTATTTTATACAGAATAGATATGTTAATAAAAATGTTTATTATTTGTTCTATGGTTAAATAGATATCTGAGAAATGTGTAAAATATCAAAAGAAATTTATACATGTATAAAGCGAGTAGATAATGAGATGAAAATTAGTTAGAATTTGTAAAATCTTGGAGATTTATGTGAAGAGTTTATTAATTTATTTACAGTTAATTTGAATAATTAATTTTTGAATTTGTTTATTAATTTATTTAGAGTTTAATAATTTATTTAGAGTTTATTAATTTATTTACAATTAATTTGAATATTTAATTTTTTCATTTGTTCATTAATTTATTTAGTATTTAATAATTTATTTAGACTTTATTAATTTATCTACAATTAATTTGAATAATTAATTTTTGCATTTGTTTATTGATTTATTTAGAGTTTAATAATTTATTTAGAGTTTATTAATTTATTTACAATTAATTTGAATATTTAATTTTTTCATTTGATTATTAATTTATTTAGTGTTTAATAATTTATTTAGAGTTTAATAATTTATTTAGACTTTATTAATTTATCTACAATTAATTTGAATATTTAATTTTTTCCTTTGTTCATTAATTTATTTAGAGTTTATTAATTTATTTACAGTTAATTTGAATATTTAATTTTTTTATTTGTTTATTCTTTTATTCAGTTTATTAATTTATTTACAGTTAATTTGAATATTTAATTTTTTCATTTGTTCGTTAATTTATTTAGAGTTTATTAATTTATTTACAATTAATTTGAATATTTAATTTTTTCATTTGTTTATTAATTTATTTAGAGTTTAAAAATTTATTTAGACTTTATTAATTTATCTACAATTAATTTGAATAATTAATTTTTTCATTTATTTATTAATTTATTCAGTTTATTAATTTATTTACAGTTAATTTGAATATTTAATTTTTTCATTTATTTATTAATTTATTCAGTTTATTAATTTATTTACACTTAATTTAAATAATTAATTTCTTCATATTTATTGTATTATAAAAATATACAATATAATATTTAATATCTAACAATTCAATATATTAATAATTAATATAAATAAATTAGCAATTAATTATATTAAATGCTGACATATAATTCTTTTTCTTTTCTTTTTTTTATCCCCCGAGTTATAAATTTCTTTCATAAATGTAGTGTGAAATGTTTTTCATACAGATTCCAACGTATATACATATATATCTACAATATGGATGTATCAATGAAGAAATGGGATAGTCCCATTGGGGAATATTTCCGTATAAGTTTGCGCGTTAAACTTTTCTTGTTTTGAAGTTATAAAAATAAAAGATAAAACGATGGAAAAATAAAAAGTGGAAACAAATCGAACACACGTATACCCATAAAATCACATCATTGATAAACGAAAGACTTGAATGTGACATTCGATAGACTCCTCGGAAATGGATTGAGGCAAAAAGTTTCTTCGAGAGTTTAACGTGAACATATAGACAGGGACATCACCGCAAGTATAACCTCGTTGAAGTAAAAAGATGAGAATGAAAACGACAGAGAAAAATAGAGAAAGTAAAAGAAAATCGTTTGAGCAATAAAAGTTTTTGGAAGGTTTTTCTTCTTTCGTGTGTTCGATATAAGAATTGAGAAGAGCTAAGCGACCGTAAAGGGGACGATGCCTAACCTACCCCATGGCTTTGGCAGTGACACTTTTTTTTTTTTTCCTCTCTTACGTTCATTCTCTCACTCCTCCCTCCTACAAAACACACACACACTATTTCTTTTCACTTTATTTCACTGTCCCCACTTTTATTTCATCTCAATTTATTTTTTATTCTTTACTTTCTTTCTTCTTTTTCATTTTCTTGTTCTTTAAGTTAGTGTACATCTGCATATGTGTATATGTGTGCGGTAGGCCCGGGCCAATTTTTCGCGTCAACCACGCTGTAAACATTGAAAATGTCGTTGCCAAATGGTGCCACACCACACGGGAACGTTATTCATTGACGCGAGCCAGTGTGGCTTTATAAGCCACATGGTTATACATCTTCTTCTATTTTACATTCTTCAATTCATGAATGTGTTTGAGTATTAAATCATTGAATAATTTTATAAATGATAATATACGAATAAATAAACAGTTTTACAGTTGCATTTAAATGAATGAACTGCAAAGTGATTAATCAACTGTGATGAAGATAAAATTATGATGTTGTTGTTGATAATTATCATCACCATCATCATCTTCATCATAATGTTGATGATATTGTTGGCTGACAAATACAATAATTATATGTATAAAACTACAAAAGCATGTTTGAGGTCTGGTGTTGGTTGATCATGGGAAGGAAAATTGGCAACAGACACCAAGAGCTGTAAATGTTGATTCGAAGTATATTCTCCCTCGCTCATTTTCGTCTTCCTAATATATATATATATTTGTATTACGTGGTTAATGTTGAATGAAACAAATACAACAACACTCTGTTGGATGAATGGAAATAGCGAGGGGGGAAAATACGGTTGGCATGCAATGGGATAGAGAGAATTTTCTCGTTGCATTCTCTCCCTCACTCGTCGTTTGTTTTCACGCCGTTCATAATTTTCCCAGCATATATTCATCATAAAATATCTGAGTACATTTTCGTTTGTATGTAAATAATTTTATTTTATTTTATTTTATTTTATTTTAATTTTCTTTTTTTTTTTTTATTGTAGGTAATTGTTATTGTAGTTTATTTAATTGTTGTGAATTGAAACTTACCATGACTTGTGATAAAATTGGCGAGATAAAGATCAAGTTCGCGTACAGAGACATTGATGTGATAGGGATTTACACAAAGTCCAGGTTGAGCACATTCTGCTGTTTTTTCAAGTCTTTCACCGTCTGTTGATTCAAGTGGAATTGCTTTGAACAATATCACCATTACTAAATCCAATCGCCAAACCTATTTGATAAAATAATAAATAAAAATATAATTAATTTAAATTTAAATAGTAATTATTTTAATAAATTATAAAAATTATTTTAATTATTAAATTTATAATGAAATATAAATAATAATATTGATAATTAATTGTAATGAATTGATGAAATAATTTATTTTTACCTTGTCTGCTTGTCGTAGACAATCAATTCGTCTCATTTTTCCCTTCTGATCAGGATTGCTCAATACACACATTGCCGGCCTCTTTCCAGTGATACTCAGGACAAAATCTTCTCGATATTCTTGCGTTATGTCCTTTCGTAATTTTCCCAAAAGCCGCGAGGCCCATTTTTGTTTCACCTCCAACTTTTCATTCTATAACAAAAAAAAAAATAAAAATAAAATACAAAATAATAAAATTAAAATTTTCACGATATAAAAACAGTTAAAGTTTTATTTTCGTCTTAAATAAAATTCATCATGTGCTCGCTCAATACTGATGAGCGAGCCTTTTCTCAATTCTCTCTTTACATATACATTAATTTTCTTTTTTTTTCTTTTTTTATTCATTGGAGTCACATGTAGAATAGAAAATCTCAGCGATAAATGTTCGCATATCGAAAGCGCACGCCTGCAAGGAATTCACATGTCGTCGTGCTCGTCGATCCATCCCAGTTCAGGATAGCCGCATTTCCCGTTCGTGGGAGCGCCATGAAGAATAAACGAAGGAAATGAAGAAAGAATAAATAAATAAAAAAAAAAAAAAAAAAAAAAAAAAAAAAAAAAGAACCATCTGCACATATGTATGTATATCTATATCTACATATGTGAATATGAGGGAATGAAACGAGAGAAGGCATGAGACGATCAGGTATGCAAACCCAGTGTGTCTTTCGCGATCGTAAATAAGAAGTCGTGAGCACAGTGCGCATTTTCTTTTCTCAATGTAAATATATATATGTATGCGTTTAGATAGAAATTTATATATATGTATGTGTGTACAACCGAGTTACCACGAGTTTCCCATCAGTCACACGTGAATGCCATGTAGTCATAGGAATAAAAACAAAGAGGAGAAAAACACACAGCTATAAGAGAGTGAGAGATTTGAAATATATATTGGGGAGACCTGAGAGATGAAATGGATTCTCTTATACACAGAGATTTTGGTATTTTTGGACACTTCAACATTTCAATTGCTCTCTAGAGCTTTTAAATGCAATTTAACTGCTATATACAGACGAATAAAATTGTAAGTGAACTATTTTTCATGTTTGAAGTTAATTATAATATAAATTATTAAATATTTTTACTAAAAATCATAAATTAATTTTTTTTTTTTTTCACTTTTTCCTACAATAAATTACAAATTTACTCGACGTATTAAATAAACATATAAACGATAATATTTAATTTAATATCAATAAATGATTTTTATATTCATTAAAATTATTTTTAAAATACTATTTTATAAAAATTATTTGATTTGAGTTATTTATAGGATATTATTATAATATTTATTTATTGTAATATTATATCATATTGTTTTATATATATTACAACAAATAAATATTATAATATTACATGAACTATTTTTCATTTATGAAGTAAATTATAATATAAATTATCAAATAATTTTACTAAAAATCATAAAATAATTTTTTTTTTTTTCACTTTCCTATAAAAAATTACAAATTTATTCAACATATTAAATAAACACAAACGACAACATTTAATTTAATATCAATAAAAAATTATTAAACTCATAAAAATTATTTTTAAAATGCAATTTCATAAAAATAATTTGATGAGTTATTTATAATATATTATTATAATATTTATTTATTATAATATTATATCATATACTTTTATATATATTACAACAAATAAATATTATAATATTACATGAACTATTTTTCATTTATGAAGTAATTTATAATATAAATTATCAAATAATTTTACTAAAAATCATAAAATAATTTTTTTTTTTCACTTAATACCTACATATACATTTTTTTAATAAATTAAAAATTTACTTGACGTATTAAATAAACACATAAACGATAAGATTTAATTTAATATCAATAAAAAATTTCTATACTCATAAAAATTATTTTTAAAATACAATTTCATAAAAATAATTTAATAAATTATTACAATATATTATTTTAATATTTATTTATTATTATATTACATCATATTATTTTATATATATTACAACAAATAAATATTATAATATTATAATATAATATATAATGATATAAATAGGAGAAAAATTATCTAAATAATATTTGTTAAAATTTATATTTATATTTATATTTATAATATTTATATGTATAAATATCGTTGACGTGTGGAATGGATGTGAAATATATTTTCCACTCCCCTCTGAGGACATATTTCTCAATGCATGGCGTGCGTGGCTGGGTAACAGTTGCACATTACATATTTGGACGTGAGAGAAACAAGGTAGAAAACTCATGAGAGGTATATAGAAGATTCTAACGAATGAAAGTGCAAGAAGGATAGTTGAGTGGTTGCATCTCTCACTGAGAGCTTGTGTGCTATCTGCAACCAAAAGCTTTTGGGGCGGTTGTTCGTAATAGCAATGGCGTTATACTTCGTCGTGGACACTGATTCTGACACTAACGCAAAACGCGCGGCGCGCAACAGCTGCCGCCAATTTATTTTGGAATATCACGAGAGAAGATGAAGAAGAAGCGAGAAATATATACATATATATATACATATATATTGAATTTCATGTGCTTACGAGACGGACCACGCATGGAAGTGGAAATGTTGTTGTCAACTTGAATTCAAGGAGACCAAAGTGAATAAAAATAAAAATAAAAATAAATTAATTAAAAATTTAATTTAATAATCAAATAAAAAATTATAACTATAGACAATTTATTTAATTTTACTGACACATTGTTGTATTAAAATTCTATAAAAATATATCTACACTTTACGTGTATGATAAAAAAATAATTAAAAAATTTTTAAATGAAATAATTAATAATATTTATTTTAATTTAATTTTTAAAATGTAATAATGAAAAATATTTTTTTCTTTGCACTTTTAAATCTATTTTTGTATCATCATCATTATCACTGTCTCATAAATGTTTCGCTATTATTTATGAATGTGCATGAGAAAATACAGAGGAAGAAGGAAGAAGAAAAAATAATATAAATAATAAAAATAAAAAAAAAAAAAAGACCTTCAGTCGTTTCGTTGTCTCTCATCGAGTCTTTTCCAACCGTCTATTTTCACTTGCGGAAAATAAAGTCGTCGTTTACGTCACCATACGACAGCGCACATATTTTTCCTCAACACTTTTCCTCACTCTAAAACACCGCGCACCATATTCACAAATATATACATTCACATACACTTATCCCATAAATATATACAAAATATACACGTACATTATAGCAACCATATCAAGAAGTAAAACTTCCTTGGAAAAAACTTTCCTCTCACAAATAATAACTTGAAAAGATGAAGAAGAAAAAAAAAAAA
>JAQQBS010001424.1:1583819-1677182 GCA_030347275.1 Microctonus aethiopoides
AAAAAAAAAAAAAAAATAATAGAAATAATGTGTCTGTATGATGCGTTATTCATCGAGATGAGAGCTACTGACCGAACGATAGAACGTCACGAGGTCGTTTAGCGCCAGAAATAGTTTTGAATCTTCTTATTCGTTTTATATTTTATTTTTTATTGTTATTATTATTATCAATAATATTATTATTTTACATTTTCGTTTTATTCTCCCTGCTAATTTTCATTCTTTCTCACTCGCAACTACTCGTTCCACTTCGTAGTTTCTTTTTTTTTTTTTCTACATTTTTCCCACTGTATACTTTCCACTCATTTTCTCTCTTCTCTTTGCCGTTCTTCATTCGTTTCAACTGTACAAAACTCCACTAGCGTGCATTTTTGAGTGAGCCAACGATGCATTTTCTATTTACCCATCAAATGAATATTTGAATTCTCGCGTGTATACCCGCAATTTTTTTTTTTTAGATTATTATTATTACTAGTAATATTTATTTATTTTTATTTAATGAGAGACAGAGTATTGTTACACGATATTTGATATTTTTCAAGGTCACTTGCTCCAATTGACCAATAAGTCAGAGGCGAAAATAAATTATTCAAGGTGAAACTTTAAAATTATTTACAAAAATGTCAAAAATAAAATATGAAGTAAAAAAATTGTATGAATTAAAATAAAAATAAAATATTTTTGTGTTTATATTTTTCTTATTAAATAATGTTGAAATAAAGAGAATTTTTTTTTTTTTCATTTTTATTTTATTAAATAATTTTGAATTAAACTCACTTGGAGCTCCTCCTTACACTGACGTTCTTCCTCGAGACTCATTCGCTTCTCGTGTTTCTTGTAGTAACGCCTCTTGGCCGCTTGTAGATTGAACCACGTGTACGAGAAAGATTTCACGAATGGTAGGAGGGCCTCAATGAACGGATGGAACTCATCCTAAAACACCCAAAAAATAACAAGAAAAAAAAAATATTAATAAAATTCACAATCACAAAAAGAAATAATAAAAATCCAATTTTTCAAATAAAAAATAAAAATCCCCCAAATACTTAAAAAATAAATTCACGAAATAATTATTATACAATAAATAACAACAATAATTTAAATCATCAACAACAAAAATAAAAACATTTGATTACATAATTATTTAATTACATCATTGATTAAACAATTCACACACTTCCATAATAGAAGTGTAGCTGCTAATTTGAGGTACTTGATCAGCACTACAGGTTTGGCATGTCGAATACAAGAACAAGACAACATAGAGGAGAGACTACAGAAGAAGAAAGAGCAAGAGAGAGCGATACAGTAACAAGGCCCGTTAGTAGTTGCGGTCTTAGTTGTGTCGGACGAGGTCGATGCTAGTGAGAATATTATTCGCCTTGCATGTTTAAGGGAGTAAAGACAATGAGGTCAGACGTGTGTTGTAGATGAAGGTGCGACGGCGGTCGGCCAGTGGTCACGGTTACGTACTCGTCAGACCCACAATCATCAATTCGATGACAACACTGGGGCCAAAAACATTTGTTTATCCACGTTCCTCATAATCAACAAACGAGAAAGAATACTCCAGAAAAAAAAATATATAAAAAAATACGCAGATAGATACGTGTTTATTTATAAATAGAAATAGATATTGGTGTTGAGTGGCGTTGATAGAATATTTGAAGAATAAATATGATGAGGTAAAAGAATAACAAGAGTATTTTATTGTCAGGAATAGAAATATTGAATTTTCATGATGGATAAAAATGAATAGTTGAAGAGAAAAGAATTTCGTAATAATATTTATGAAAAAGAAATAAATAAAACGAACCATCGAGTACTCGCAAGGACTTGGGCCGCTGTGGCAAACAACACTCCGTCTATTCCTCTGTTCGTCTGCTTGTCAGAAACACGGATTCCCGAAATAACCGTAGCGCAGGTCACACCGATACTCCTCCACCTCCTGGACGCAGGTTGATCGTGGCCTCATCTGCAGCACAACGTTCCCGCCTTTTTTGTTTTTTTTTCTTTCAATGCCGCCGCGATTTCTTCTTTAGCGAAAGTGAAAGAAGAAGAGAAGAAAGAAAAAAAAAATTAATGAATGAATGAATGAATGAATAAAATGAAGTAATATAAAAAATACAACTTGGTGAAATGAATTATTTTTCTTTATTTTATAATTTTTCTTTTCTGTTTATTCAACGACTTGAACGTTTTATTTTTTCATTTTATTTTTATCTTATTTATTCCTTGACTCACTAACCACCTTTATGACACTTTTATTTATACTCCACCGTCACTTTTGCATTTTTTTTTTTTTTTATTTATATTTCGTCACACTTAAAATTTTATTTATTTTTTTTTTTCAGTCTATTATTATTAAATTTATTATTTGTGTTCGTCTGATATGGAATATTTCAATATTACCGATAAATAAAATTTTATTCATATACACAATTTATATACATATATGTATATACATTGATATTGAAGGGATGAAAAAAAATAAATAAATAAATCGAAACTACAAATGGACAAAACTGTCACTCAGATCGCGCACACTTGTGTCTGCATATTTTCTCTCAACTTGAATTTGGAGACGATGCAGAAACTTTTGTAAACACGAATATAGAGTAAAAGAGTAATAGAAAGAGGGGAGGAAAAAAAAAAGAAAGGTATACATATACAAACATACATATATATGTAGTTGTATATGAGAGAGAAAACGATGAAGTCAACGATAAAATGTATCGCGTCTTGCGTTGCACCAAAGCGTATGTTCTTGGTTTCGATGCCCACACTTCTCCTCCACCACCACCACCACCACCACTGCTACTACCACAATCGTATAAACGCAAACACACACGTTCCTCAATTCCAAGCGAATTTCTATTGGCCAATGTATAAAGCAACGAAGGACAGAGAGAAAGTAATATAGAGAATAAATACAAGAGTGAGATAAATAAATAAAATAATTTACAAGTGGGGGAAATTTTATATATATATATATGTATATTTATGTAAAAATAAATATATATATATATATGTATAAATGTTTCGTGGATTGGAAGAGGGAGTAAAGTGTAAGCAATGCGAATTGGCGAAGTGAAGAGAAGAAAAAGAATATATATAAGGTGGATATTCCACAAAATACGTTTGGGGATTCGTCGTGTGCGCGCGGGTAAAACGAGAAAACGCGAATAAGATTCACGAGCACCGGTAGAGAATGAGAAAAGTAGAAGAAGAATAAGAAGAAAGGAGGGAAAAAAAGTGGTAAAAAAAATAAAATAAAATAAAATAAAATAAAAAAAGATAGAGCAACTGCGTCAACTTGCGGGACGAGAGAGAGACGTAGTAGACGACGTCGCTCGTCGCGGCGACACTGAGACGCCGGTGGACGGCCGGAGGCGCACTCGTCCGGACTCTCTTCTCGTGGCTTCAAAGATAGAGTGAATAAGAAACAACAAACTAACGAAGATGGATATATTAAAGAAAGAGAAAATGATTGAGTGTAAGAGAGTAAAGTATAAAGAGAAACGCGCCGCGCGGTGGCCAGGTACGGCACCCCCAAACACAGTTTATTAATAGTTCATGTCCTAGCTTTTACTACATTTGCCCTCGAACCAAAACACACACACACACACATTTATATATATACATTTTTCTTCGCTCACTGTTTTACTTTTGCTCTCGCAACTTCTAAATCTCATGTGCTCTGATCGAGATTGCGCTTTATTTAACAAATAAAACCATGAATGATGTAGAAAAGAAATAAATAAATAATTATATGAATGAAAATAAAAAAAAAATAATAAAATGAAAAAAGAAAAAAAAAAATATTGCTACTGCGCATGCGGCAAATACTTATTGTTGAATATTTAACGTTTATCATTTCCGAATTCGATTAAGAATAGTTTCACTTAAAAAAATAAATAAAATTATAAGAGCATCAAGTGATGATTATTCCGATTGTCATTGGCGTGTCGGGTCACGTGGTATCAAGTGAAAGGATCAATTGGATTTTTGGCTGCAGCAAAAGGGTTGAAAAGATTTTTCAGTTGACGCGTTGGAGCGTAACATTTGGTTTATATATATGATAGCGGTTAAGGAAGAATGAGGGTGAACGGGTGTATAGTAGAGAGGAATTGTTGCAGTATAGAGAAGGGAGTTTGGTGGATGATAAAGAAGATTTAAAGGGGGGAAAAGGCGAATTGTAGAGAGAAGAACAAACGGGGTGAGGAAGGAAGGAAGGAAGGAAGGAGGAAACGGCGACCACGCGGCTGCTGGCGTAGGACGATCGATAGCTAAACTTCTCTCTTCGTCTGGCGGGACATGGACCGCATCACAGACACACATCGAATGAAAAGGGAGAGGAGAATGAGTTGAAGCACCACAAGAGAGGACTTTGGATAATTTTTAGGAGGGTTCGCGTGAAATGTAGGAAGTTAAATTCTGTGAATTGAAGTACCAGATAAGGATTATGGCGCTTTGAGGAGAAAGAGAATGAGAGTAAACATTGTCCTCTTATAAGGTGGCTCTCTAATCACCAAATGAACCGTCTTGAAAACCCTTCTGTGCAACCCCTCATTAACCCCTCACGAGCAAAGACATTGTCTTTTATTTCAACACCTCTGAAAACGACGATGATGATGATGATGATAGACTTTAATTATTTAATAGTAAACAAACGATTAAATTTTATTTATTCATTTACTTTTTAACTATAAATTAATTTAAATTTTTATAATATATATTTTTTTATTAGTTTTATTCGATTTAATTTAAAATATGTGCCATTGATATTCTTTATTTTTATTCTAAAGAACTAAATTTGACTTGAATTTATAGATTTTTTATTTGAAAAAGTTTTTTGGCATTAATGTTGAATATAAATTGAAGAATGACAGTATTTCCGTGATTAAATGACTCGCGAATTGAATTGGGATACTTTTTTTTCTTTTACACTCCTTCTCTCATTCTGATTCTCACTGAATCTTTCAGTGCGGAATAAAGAGAATAAAAAGATGAAGAAGGGGCAGGGGAAAAATATAAAAATGATAAAAATGCAAGAGAAAATGGAGCGAATAACGAGAATGGAAAGAGGAATATAACGTAAAAGTAGTAGTGGGAGAATATAGTGACTGTAGGTGGCAAAGTGGAAAGAGAGGGAATGTTGTTGGTATGGGGTAGGGGAGAAACAGGAGGAGAAGAGACTCTGGAATGTTACGATCTCAGTTTGGGGGGTTATATAGCGTGCAAGGATCCAACAGCACGCGATCTCTACCACGACCACGTGCTCGCTTGTTTCCATTTCGCTCCAACTAAAAGCTATTCAACTGTATATACAATCATCGATTTATATACATAGAATATAATATGAATAACTCGAGGACAAGTTGAATGAAAGCTCGTATAACAATTTCGTTATATAAAAAAACAAAAAAGAATATTTAAAAAAAATAGATAATAATTAAAAATCCACTGGAAAATTTTTGCTAAATTTTTCGGCTAATTGTTTATTAATATAAAGGATTATTTTATGTATTTAAAAATAGTAAAAAATTATTTATAGCACCTGTCCTACGGAAGGGGCCTGCAGGTATGTCGAGACATCCGGTTCCACCATACAGCTCCTCAAGGTATCCGGGATGAACATGAGTAATAGAAACGGTCCAGGCTGAAGCCGGTTGTTATATTTTTCTTCTTCTTTCGTACTCTAACGTTTAATAATTTATTTCCAATTATTTCCTATCAATTATTCCTCCTTCTCGATCATCAATATGTTTTATAAAATTTCTATTTCTCCTCATTCATTTTCTACTCTCAAACAAAAAATAAATTCACCTGCACTTTATCTTTATTATTTTTTATTTATAAATTTTATTTCGTCTTCTTCAACACCTTTACTTTATTCCCCTCGCGTTTCAACTTGAATGTTTACAGCAGTTTTAAACAACAAAACTCAACTACCAACCGGGTAAATAACTCGCAGTACTTGACAACTCTTCAAACAACTTGCACAATTTAATTCGCCAACTGTTCTCGTCACACAAATATAAAACTCGTTTAATTTTATCAAAAT
Source organism: Microctonus aethiopoides (assembly GCA_030347275.1). Taxonomy (NCBI): domain Eukaryota; kingdom Metazoa; phylum Arthropoda; class Insecta; order Hymenoptera; family Braconidae; genus Microctonus; species Microctonus aethiopoides. The sequence goes on from JAQQBS010001424.1 coordinate 1,589,887, forward strand.
TAAATTTTAATAATATTTCATAATTATTATTATTACTTATCCACTTATTTTTTTTACGTTGAATATTCGACGTTGCGTCAACAACTACTGCAGTGCGTTTAGCGGCAGTCTTCCTCTTAACGCTAATACTCTGAACTAAATGTTGATTATCATTTAAAATAATAACTATTATTCCAACATAATTTTTCTCATTACCAGCATTATAATTAACAATATTACTAATAATATATTTGTTATTGTTATTTTTAATACTCTTAATGCAGGGTGGTGGAACACCGCGCCCAGATACACGCATCCTACCTAACGCTCGTCGTCACACTCGCCTCACTCGACTATTCCCTCTTCCTCTTTGGTCGTCGCAGATTTCCTCTGGTGCGCGGCTTATCTGCTGCACTGCTCTCTTTTATCCCTCAATCCGTCTCTCGTTTGCTCGCTTTACCGCCCTCTCTCCCTCACTCACATATACATATATATATCACACAATATTTCTCCCTCTCTATTTAAGTTTCATCTTTGTCTTTCATTTATGTCGCAATATATATGCTTCTCTTTTGCGCGTAGTTTCCCGCTAGCGTGCGTCTTCCCGTTCCCGATCGGGAGACGCCAGTTCCCAAACTACGCCGACGCCGAGCGACGGCCGTCGCTTGTGTCCGCGTCGGCGTACAGACGACCGTCAGAGGAGAGGCGCACGCCCGACCAAAAGTATAACACTACCGCACCACGTTATTTCACGTATATACATCTAAATATATATGTACATGTATGTTTATAAATATATGTATAATTCGAATGAGTGAAACGAGGGAAGTGAAGATGGAAAAGAAGGAGAAAAGCAATCTCTGCAAAATTACTCTTTCGATTTTTTCTCTCTCTCTCAATCTTTCGTTTTGATATTTACTTTAGAGTTATATTTCTTATTCACTCCCACGCGCGCTTATCATTGTCACTGAATATATATCCTTGTTTTATTTTATGTATATTTCTCCTTCTTTATCGTCTTCATCTTTGTTTTTTATCTCCCACTCTTTTTATTCACCGAACGGAAGTTGCGCGAGACGAAAAGCTCGTATTTTTGGATTGACGTTATGTTGGAATGAGGGAGAAAGAAATAGAACATGTATATATATATTTATGGGATCCTATGCAAGCTTTCTGCGCTCAAGCTCAGTAGGCAGTGTAGGTGTCTATATTTTCGCATTTGAAAAATAAAATAAAATGAAAAAAAAAAAAAATTCAGCTTTATCTGTGGCTTTCAAGTACGATTGAAATTTATTTTAAATGTAATACTCATCATTTTGTAGTTTTTTTCCCTCTGCTTCACATAGAGGAAAAATAGTTTGGTATAGTATTTTTCTTTTTTATTTTTTTTCGCGATAGAAATTTATATTTATGTTGCAAATATTTTTTTTTTTTTTTATATATAATAATGTAGTTGGAATATTGCGGGGGTGGTAGGGCAGATTTAATGGGCAGTGGATGATTTGGGGGTATATACAAAATTTGTGGCTGGAGATACCGACGCGCACGTGGAGGAGAAGCGTTGAGGTAATAAAGTTAAATTATTGCGAAAGCGATAGGCCCCCCGACGAGGTTGATATCAACAATATGCAGCCTACATCTATACATATCTATCTGTAGATACATACGTACGCATATAAATTACATACACGAGACAATAATATTTTTTTTCCATCTACAAAAACAAAAAAATTAAAAAAATTAAAATAAAAATAAAATGAGAAAAAAAAAATTTTAAATACTGTTTTGATAATGCAATTGTCAATGCGATGAGAGCGTATATGTATAAATATCGCGACGTACCGAGTAAACTGCGTGAGTGTTTCAAGCACATTTGGAATTGCGAGCTCATCCCCCTTCCTATAGCAATGGTTGGAAAAAGGTAAAAATAAATAAGTGAAATAAAATAAAAGGAGAAGCAATAGAAAGAAACATACGGCGAGTCATGGACGTGATGGATTCCACAGTTCGAGAAGGCCTCTGACCGATGTCGTGACGCGATTTTAAGGAGCACACATGCGGCATTCAGGTGACTTCTCTCGCGCGCGTGGTCAGGCGCATTATATATATGTTTATATGTATAATATATTTATATACATAGGTAAACGTTCTTCTCCCACTTCTGACACTATTGGTTCTTCCTCCTTTTTTTTTTTTTCCTTTCCCACCATCGGTATATCAATTTTATTGTATTGGTATTTGCTTGGTTGTATGTACATATGTTTGTTTATGTGTGGGGGAGTCTTTGCAATCTGCAGGCGAGTCTGTTGCCGTACAACGACGACGTCTTGCCATGCATAAAAATTCGGAAGTACATACTGCACCGTTGTATCGCAGCTCTCGTATATCTTGAACAGAAAAATAAGAAAAAGAACAAAAAATAAAGAAAAAATTACAAATCATAATATGAAGAAAATAAAACGTTTTAGTGTTATTCACATTTTATTACTTATTTTTTTTTCCTCTTTTTTTTTTTTTCTTTGATGTACTCAATAAAGATTTATTATATATAAATACAATGGTGTAATTTCACGAGAGCAATCTTACGATCACAACTTATGATAGAGACCAGGGAGCACCTTAAAATCCTATGCTTCTTTTTTTTTTTTTCTTTTCTGTAACAAGTTATATTTTACAATCCTCTATCACTAAGTGAATTTTTTTTTTTGTTTCATTTCGGCAGTCAATTTTGTGTATTTTTATATATTGATTTATTTATTTATGTTTATTATTAACGATGGAGCGATTCACTTTTGTTGTGTGATCGATGAGTTAATGTACTTTTTTTTTTTTTTTTTTTTTTTTTTTTCATTAATATACATACCACTAATTGAAAATGCAGTAAAAAAAGAAAGAATTAATTATTAATTAATAATGAAAATGATAATTAAAAGGACGAATTACCTCTTACTCTTTTAATGTAATGAACTTTTTGTTTATATGTATATTTATATTTGTTTTGTTACTTTTTTAAATCATTTATTCACGTGACTCGTTAGTTTTTTCGTAAATGATGCTCATAAACGCAAAAAATTGTGGTAAAAAATATGTAAAAAAGTAAAATATATTATAGTGTTAGAATTGTTGATCAGAATGCGAATTAAATATCGATTGCACATTTTAATCGCACTAATAAATAATGTGTATTTTTAGCGCATTCATTATTTTTTTTTTTTATTCATTCACCAGTGGGTAATGAATAAAAATCGTTGCACTAATTTTTATTACTGCAAAAAGTTGTGGGTGATTCAATATTTATAAAAATGCTATTTTCTAGCATCATTAAACGAACACTGTCTAAACAGACAATTGTTAATTCACGTGACATAAATAAATCCTCATCAACAAAGCGATTTTAAATTCATAAAATCATTTCATGTCACAGTGTAATTATTTGTTGACTTCTGACATTTTAGTTACTTTCCAACTTACTAAAACTGTAAAAATACAAAATAAACAATTAATTATATATATAACAATAAATCAATAAACAATTAATATTATAGCTCAATATTTATTATTATACACAATTACCCTTTTTAAAAACTCCTCTGCGCAAATTCGAGCTCGTGCATTCATCGATAATTTCATTTCACTTATTTCCCTGTCTATTTCCTCCATGAAATGAATAACAAAATCAACTATTTTGTGCTTAAACATTTGCTCCACGTGAATATTTGTTACAAGAAAACTGATATCGTATCCCTTTGAAAACAAAATTAATACATTCATAAAATACAAATATTTATAAATAATATAATATTTTTCCATATCAATTCAATTGATTGATGAATCATATTATTGCAAACTTACTTTTATAGGTACTCGCCTGAGAATCAGAAAATTTTCTGCTCTCATCATCATAAATCGAGTGAATTTATGACACAATATTTTTTCCAAGTCATCAACTTGCTTCACAGCTATACTTATTCTCATACTATTTATACTGGTTTCAATCAAAACTTTTTCTTTATCATTTCTACTGATTATAACTGGTGTCAATAGCAATTCTTTACTGATACCAACTTCAATTTCAGGCTTATTATGTTTCTCCACAACTTGAGATGAAAAACTCTCTAAGCACATTGCAGCTGTGAGTGTACGTCTCACTGCTGTTAAATATGGTTTCAAAGTCCCCGACTGAAACAAAAAATAACGTTAAATATTTTATTATAAAAAAATGTTACAATACCACAGATATATTTACTGATATCATTTAGATATATATATACATAAACGTAATATATTTATATACATGTATGTATACATATATAAATGTGATAAGAAAATTATAACCTAATTTCAAAACCGGTATTCAACATTACTCACCATTTTCGCTAAAAATTCTTATAAGAAATAATTGAATATAAATTTGAATTTAATATTTATATAATTTCTTACACCTTCACCGCAAATATTTGTGAAAATGTGAAAAATGACACATTCCGATGGGATTGTAGATGTAAAGGGGCTGGGCCAACTATCTTGCGGTGACGGAAATCATAAAGCTGAATTTTCCATTAACGACATTAATCCGCCATTATGTTCAGCACTGACCCGCGTAATTTGAAATGTAAACCCACGCTGCGCAGAATAATGCGCATATAATAAAGCGGGTAATTTCAAATAAAAAGAAAGCAAACTCAAGGTATTAATGAAGAAAAAGAGTATATTTAAAAACTATATATAAATTCTTTGTTGAATAATTAATTGATACTGATATTAATATTAATATTTGGCATTTTATCTGTAAACAATTTATTAAATAAGGCACATTATTAATACTAATAATGTAAATGAATACAAAAAATTGATCTATCAATCCTAAATGTATATAATTTTGGCACAGTAATTATTTGATGTTATTGTAATTAATCTTAAATATAAAACAATTGAGAGTAAATTAAATCAGTCATAAAAGCTCTCTCAAATATCAAGTATAAGAATTAAATAAACGAGATTATAATTAATTATATTTATATATTGTGATGGGGTTCGTGGCAATAGTCATAAATTGGAATTTCTGGTGGTTCATTAATAACTATTTTAGGCATACAACTTCTAGCAATTGCTACAACACAAAGAGTAACTGCAAAAGCAGCGGCAATATGCCATGATAATGCAAGAGCAATTCTTTCAGGTGTAAATAATTCAGTACGATATGGTCGAACCATATGTGCTAACCATCCACCATGAAGTAATGTCGTAAATCCTCTGAGTAATTTTAAATCAGGCCAAACAAGTTCAAATGCAACTGCTACTGATGTTGTCCAAACAATTGACGCAAGAACAATATTAATCATACTCTCAGTTGAACCTGCCCATACAAATAGAAAGCCCTCAATAAAAAAACTTTGTGCTAATGCTAAATTGGCTAATCCATTTGTTATATTACGTGGAAAATAAAATGTTAATACATCAACGAGACCAGAGAATGCAAAAAATAAATAAATTGTTGCATGAACTACTTTTGGTGAGACAATTACATTGTCTGGTAAACCGCCCACCATTGTACCAACTAGACCAATCGCTGTGGCAATTAATTTCATGCTTCCTTCAATTGGATGTTTTGAAAATAATTTTTCACAATAACGTGATAATTGTCTGTGCTTTGATATTTCACGTTCATCACTTCGTTTTGGTGTTATCCAAAATTTTGCATAATCACAACACCATTTTAATCCAAAAGCATAAAAAATACATCCAATCATGATGTATGGTAAAAGATTTTCTGAATTTTCCATTTTTGTATCTAAATTCAAAAAAATATCTCAATAAATATTATTCATTATCATAATTATTCTATATTTCAATAAATAATAGTAATAACTATACCTTATATTCTATTTTTTATATAAAATAAAAAATTAATTATCCGTCATGTAGCAAATATTTTTAGGTTAGGTTTTGAAACTGCTCAATAAATTGATTTGAATAATAATATAATACAAACTATAATTAATATTAATTCAATACACAGCCAGAAATTATGCAACAATAATAAATTATTAAAATGTTCTTTGTTTTTACTAATCACAAAGAAGAATTAAAAATCAACGAGAATTAAAAAAAATCAACCAACTCTGTTGCAGAATAGTAGCAACACCATCGCTACTGTGCTACATTTACATCTTTAGATAACTATATTCAATAAATTCAAAGAGATCTCTACATTATCTAACAAAGAATCTGCAGAAAATAAACAAGAAAAAAAACTCATTTTAAGTCTCAAATCACCATTTCATACCAAAATAAAAATAAAAAATACTAACCCATTACCAATCTATCAAATCATATCAAAATTCTCTCACATCTGCCACTAATATAAAACAATGCATAAAAATAATTCAAATATATAATATGTCTTCCAAATTATTATATTCAATAAACAAATGTTCAGATTTTCATATATCTAACACTCAATCCATATATCTATACTTCAACAATATATATTTAGACAAGGGTCATCATAAATACATATTTATACATATTATATACAATATACATAGAGTTGGCGAATTGAATTGTCCCTATGAAATAATTTACTCAGTTGGGAGTCCAAGCACAAGGAATTTATTCGATTGGTCAATGAATTCCCAAGTTCTTTTATTAAGTCTAAAAACGCCCCACATCCCGCATATACATATGTACATATATATATACATATAAATAAATCCACACATGTATACATATAAAAGTACAACACAGCCACGAATATTTATTATATATCCATCAATAAGCGCTCTAAGCCCATTCGCTCAGAATTCAGATCATCCGGATAATACGAATGTGTATTCACCATAGATTCATATAGTCTAGCTACTTACATGAAGATTACAATGTATATATTCATTGAGAAAGAAAGAAAGATAAATTTATAACCATTTATAATCATGATTTAAAATATAAACTTTGAAAAGAAAAAAAATTGCATTTAAGGAAATAAAATGAATAAAAAATAATTATTATCAAAGGTATTTACATTAGTAATTAAATATATATTATATTTTGTGTGTATATTTTATTATCATTTTATCATTGTGCGTATATATAAAAGAGATAGAATAAAAGAAATATATTATAAAAGACAACGAATAAAATAAAATAAAAAAAAGATGAGACGCAAGAGCATTGGATGAGGGCGCAATTCATATATATTTCGTTTGTAGGCAGTACCCCGTAGAATTGCACCTTTAATCAAGATTTCTACCAATTTGCAAGCGCCAACAGCGTGAAGACAAAGCCCATTGTTGCCGTAACTGGTTGAGGCTTCAAGTGTTCTAACGCAACGACAAGAACCCAATGCGCTGTCGTTCTATATATACATATATTCATATAAATATACATATATACTGTAGATGAAATTCAATTCAGTCTTTTATATAAAACCCTTGACAATTGTTTTGTGTATAAAACCAGTGAGAAAAATCTAGTGATATTTGTCATTAACCAATATTAAATCCAAAAATGAAGGAAAAATATTTGAAATTTAATATCAAAAGCTTAATTAATTATATCAATATTATTTATAACAAATCCATAGTCATCATCATCATCATTACTAAATGATATTATAATTTATAATTTCATCAACATAACAAAGATAATAAATATAAAAATTATTATCTATAATTGCAATTAATTATTATTAATTATATTGATATTATTTATAACAAATCCGTAATCATCATCATCATTACTAAATGATATAATTTATAATTCCATCAACATAACAAAAATAATAAATAAAAAAAATTATCTATAATTTGTAATTAATTATTATTAATTATATTAAAATTATTTATAACAAATCCATAATCATCATCATCATCATCACCATTACTAAATGATATTATAGTTTATAATTTCATCAACATAACAAAAATAATAAATAAAAAATATTATCTATAATTATAATTAATTATTATTAATTATATCAATATTATTTAAAACAAATCTATAACCATCATCATCATTACTAAATGATATTATAATTTATAATTCCATCATTATAACAAAAATAATAAATAAAAAAAATTATCTATAATTTGTAATTAATTATTATTAATTATATTAAAATTATTTATAACAAATCCATAATCATCATCATCATTACTAAATGATATTATAATTTATAATTCCCTAAACAAAACAAAAATAATAAATAAAAAATATTATCTATAATTGTAATTAAATATTATTAATTATATCAATATTATTTATAACAAATCCATCATCATCATCATCATCATCATCATCATTATTATTACTAAATGATATCACAATATTTATATATTTCCTATTAAAATATTTCTAAACAACCTTAATTCCCTGTTACTTACCCATACAACAAACTAAAAATCAAGAAGAGCAATGTATAAAATACCTAAATAAAAAAATACTTATTACCAAAATTACACATAAACATACAAAATTACACCTACACAAAACTTATTATGCATAAACTAAAAAAAAAAAAAATACACAGAAAGATAGAGAGCACAAGATTGCTTATAGTTGGTTGCCTTTCAGTATATTTTCACCCTTGCCATTTGCTTCCGGCTAAAAACAAGTTTGAATTGCATCAGCAGGTATATAGTAATAGCAATAGTAATAATAATAATAGTAGAAGTATATAGTACTAGTACATAGTAATATATACACACACATATATACATATATATTCCCTTTTCCGCCCTACCACCCTCCCAAACGTTTGTATATATGTACGTCTCACTCGCTGGCAGGCAGACGCTCAAAGTCGACTTGAAATCCACTCGTACTTTCTGTTTGTGTTTGCTAATTGTGAATTGTCTACTTCTTGCCCGGGTGCCTCGAGTATCTATCCACACATACTACATTCTAGACTTCAACATATATAAATACAAATACATATGTATATATACAGGAGAATACGACCCTGAATGTCAGCCACAGGGCATTGCGCGTGCGTTATATGTATTTTCACAAACTATAATATACACACAGTTGGAATGCTCAGACTGAGAAAGAGTCAAGTTCGCCTTGGATATTTCCAACCAACTTTTTATATCCACAGAACCTTCTATACATATATGTAATATGTATGTATAAAATCTTCTACGTATGTGTATTTATACATAATGTATATATATACTTATAATTTTTTTTTTTTTTTTACTTTCATTCGTTGTCTCTTTTCTCCATTTAGCCCCGGGGACTTTGCAGCAGCACTTGAGTTTACCTCACTGCTCACTAGTCACACTGCTCACACGAGTATCACGCAAGAGGTACCCGCAAGCAAAAGGGTACCAATTTTTTAGTTTTTAAAAAAATAACCAACTGCAGTCTTTCCTTCACCTGGATTCTCTACTTGCACTCGCTGTTATATTTACATACATAGAGATATATACATATATCAAAAAAAAATATATGTATATGATTGAGTGTATATATGTATGTGTGAGTATGTATACAGTGCAATGAGAATTTTTGAAGCCCACGTTGGTCTTTTGGGGCTACCAAGCATGAGCAATGTAGAATTGTTCTCGTGGATTGAATTCAAACCTAGGCCTTTTGTAAACTCTTTCACCAAGAGATATACATAAACCTACTGCATATATATACATATATTTTTCTATCTCTCTCTATATATATATATATATATATATATTCGAATAGATATATGTGAGCTGTATATATATGTACAAATGAGTTTTGTTGAAGCTGATGCTGTTGGCGATTCTCGAACTCGTAAATTCACGTGATGGTCCACTGAAGTATGTTTACTCGTCAACACATTGTTATCTGTATATGTATATATATATTTGTCACACCGTGAGTGTAAAATTCACGTTCCCGTCGCTTGCCACATGGCGTCGCGACGCACACAAAGACACGTGTGTATAGCACAAAAAACTTGTCGTTTGGCAAACAATCAATTGAAGTACCAATGTGATGTGAAAATTGCCATTGGCAATTGTTTGTCACTTTTAATGACTATATCCATCATTTTATTTATTTTTTTCTTCATTTCCAAATACATGTATACATATAATACATATATACACATATGTATATAACATAAAAATAATTAATATATAATATAATAATATAATAATATAATGTAAAAATAAATATAAATATCCAGCGAGACTTTTTTAAGCTTTCTCACACTGACTGGCAGAGCGCAATGTCCTTTTCTCTTCTCACCTCATCTCATCTTCTCGTCTAAGTTTTATGTATATATGTATTATACATATATAAAGCATATATTCACGACGATTCTTTTCTTGTTCTTTTTTTTCCTTTATTCTTTTTCATCCCTCCGTCGTTTTGCCGTCAAATATAATCGCACTTCGCTAGGTCTCTCGAAAGCGTCCACCGATTGGCGCGCCGACGTGAAACGAGGGAGCATCGCGCGATGTTACCATTGGCTCACATTGAATCCATACTCGGTACTCACGGGGCCGCCTCATTCGCGGATATATATATACACCATATGCCACCCCAAACCCCAGTCTAAACTACAACCTCCCCGGGCGAATATAATCTCACTCTACTTTGTCTCTATTATATCCATACTTATTATTACAAATAATTTTTTTTTTTAATCTTTAAAAAAATATTTATATAACACTCAGTGCATGGCTGTACTTTTTACACACAAAGCAAAAATTTTTCAATGGCAATTATTATTTTTTTCTTCTATTTATATTTAATATTAAACATAAATATAAATCAATTTTAAATTTGATTGATAAAATAATTAATAGAATTGTTTGAATTTATTAATTGATATTCGTGATTTATTTTTTATAAAGCACTAAATGGTGTAGAAAAAAATTTATTTTACCCGCATATGAGGGCGAAGAATTGATCAAGTAATTCAGTGGTCGCATTAACGTTCCAGCACACACGATCTAAGGGTTGTCACTCACTCACTCCAATATCATATGGGGTAGTGGCCTTTCCACTCAGGGTTTGGCCACATAAAACAGGGAGATATTCAGTGGGCGTGTTCGTGAGTTCACTAACATTTGTCCCGCCTACTAAATGGTACATTGGTGGGGCAGCTGCAGTGAAATTTCTGCTGCTTCTGCTTCTGTTGTTGCTGCAGCAGCAGCACCATCACAAAACGCCGCAAGCAACACCACTATATCCACCTCCATACGCGCAAGTTGACCAGCAGTTTGTGCAACTAGGGCGCCCCCTTTGCCCTGTCGTTTCATACTAAAATTTCGCCGGGCACACACGAGTTTTTTTTGCCGGGCAAACATAACGCGAGACACATCGTTCTAAGGGTTCAACGATCTTCGTCTATCTAGAACCTCATCATTAACATCAGCATCATTATCATCATCGTCATCATTATCATCAATAATAATATCGAATTGTTCTTCGACTTGATTAATTTTTTTATTTATTTATTTTGTTTGACGGAGAATTTTGTGCGATTGACATTTATTTATTTATTTTTGATTCATTCAGTTTTTGTATTTTGCTTACTGAAAAGTCAATTTTAATTGAGCGACGGGCCAGTTATGATATGACAATCATTATTGTGTTTAAAAATTGTGAGAGATAAATTTATTTGTTGATTTGTTTTTCTGATTATTTGTGTTTATTGTGATTGACCCTGGAATTTAATTAGTGAATATATAATTTAATAAATCTATCAAATTTATTGTGACGAATTACTCTTTGTTTTCATTTTATTTTATTTTATTTTTTATTTTTATATAAATATAAAATATAAATATAAAATAAATATTTTAATGGTTTGATGGACTTTTATTATTGGAGGTTGAATAAATTTATTGAAATTGTCGGTATGAAGATGAGACTTTTTCTTGTTGGAGTGCAGAAGTTATGGTCTAATGTAGAAGACAACAGTTTGGATATGACAAGTCAATTTAATTAAATTTCTTGTCGACAATAAACAAGATAAATTAAACGAATACTAAGTGATGAAATTAATTCAAAAATGAAGTCCTGGGATTTTTGGAACTGGTGACAGAATACTGTGACCAGTGATTAAATTATATAAATTGCATTAATTAACCATCATTTAATTATTATTCCTCAATTCATGTGTGGTGTTTGTGACGTCCAATTGTGCTCAGCCAAGAAGTAAATGCACTTGGAGAAAATTCAATAATTATTCGTAAGTCTAAACAATAATTAATATTTTTTTCTTTCCGCATTTCTTTCACTCCATAAATATAACAAAAACCCAGAAAAAAAAAATTTCAATCTCCCTCTTAAATCAATTCCCATAAAAAAAAAAATCATAAATCAAATAAAATCCAAATTAAAAATTGCACAAATAAATTAATGAAATAAATTAATTAAAAATAAAATCCTGGAATTTTTGGAACTGATAAATTTTTTTCCTTATCCAATTTATCATATACACATAACAAAAGTAATCCTCCAATCACCAATTATACAGTGTCAATAAAAAATTACACAGCAATTAGCTCTCTCTCTATTATTCCAACAAAAATATTTAGCAAACACTTAAATAAAAAAACAACCATAAACAATAAACTCACAATTTGTAAAGAACAAAACAAGTACAGAGTTTAATAATAGCGTACTATTATTTTCACAAACGAGCTTCAAAAGTTTATAAGTGGCCCAAGCACACAAGAATTGCGCGTTACACACGATAAATAAAATATGTATTGTATATACACAGAGAAAATATAACATATAGGAGTGGAGAATAAAGTGCCGTGTACGAAAAGAAAAGGTTTATAATATATGGAAAGGCGACGGCGTTTGCAAAGAGTGAATTGAAAGAATAGAAGGACTTTTAGTCGTTCACAATTATAAATATATATATGATCCACATACGTACTATGAGCAAGTATATAGCTATATATGTATAAGGCGTACATATATGTACAGCACAACCGGGACATGTGGGACAGGGTGGTACGTGCACGACGACGAAGAAGGGGTCCGTGCAATTCGGCTTCAAGTATAATATGTATACTCCTGAACACAATGAAGGAGGGAGGATTGTTCTGTATATTAGGCTGGAAAAAAATAGGGGGCTCGCGGTGTTTCGTTGGCGCGCTTCAAATATATATATAAATATATGTATATATATACTCATAAACCAAAGGGAGGGAGTGAGACACTGAGGGTTTGATTGGAAGCAAACACTTTTATATATATTAAGCTTGTGCATTTACCATGCTTGCTTTTTTTTTTTTTTTTTTTAACTCTACATATATTGGATATTATATTCTTTCGATATTGTTTATTTTTCTGTATTATTATTCTTGGGATAATAATGACGATGATGATGATGGCAAATAATTTTTTTAAATTATTGTTTGTATTAGGGTATTTTTTTTTTGTTTGTGAACATTGAAAATCTGATAATTTATAAAAAAAAATAAATATTCCTGTTTGAAAAAAAAATTCAGAGTTAATTTGAGGCTTAGTGAATTTAAGAATTCGATTTCTCATATAAATAACACGAGAAAATTTTTTTTTCGACTTCAACTCGATTTTTCGGTAATCAAAATTTTTTTTTTGATGCTATTACATTGTTGATTCAGGATTATAGCGTTTATTGTAAGATAATAATTAATGCCAAATCAATAAATTCCAGTTTAAAGAAAATTTTTTGTCAATTATAATCAACTTTCACCTTTCCAGCTCTACGTACAACTCGAAAACTGCTGGTCGGAGAGCGTTTGCGGTGAACAACCTTTTTTGTAGCAAATTTAATGCCCTACCAAAGCTGTATATTCATTTTTTTCAAAAAAAATTTTTGATTACCGAAAAATCGAGTTGAAGTCAAAAAAAAAAAAAAATTTTCTCGTGTTATTTATATGAGAAATCGAATTGTTTAATTCGCTATAATTAACTCAGAATGTTTTTTTTAAACGGGAATATTTTCTTTTTTAACACCCTAGTGTGTACACTGTATATATATTTATAAAGTTTTATTTTCGAAATGGAGGACAGACGCAAACGCGACGGCCAGTGATTAGCATAGATATCCATTCCATCTCCTTATCTATGTTGCATTTGAGAACTCCCGGCTTGGCATTAATTGTCGGTTTACGCCTGAATTATATATTTACCAAGGGAATTATTATCAGTCCTATCGTTAACGTGGCTACGGTAAAAAAAAAAATAAATAAATAAATAAATAATAAAAAATAATGAGGGAAAAGTTAATAAAACTCTTGATGTAAATAAAATGATAGGAAGAGCGTTGAAAAAATAATGGAATAAAAAATTGTCGTTAAAATTTCTTTTATACCGTGGCTTGTGCATATTTTTTTTTTTTCTTCTTCTTTTATATATCTCAGGGTTTATATTATATACGTGCGTGTGGACTTTTGGATCCGGGCGGTGTCGTATTATTACGCTACTTGATTTCACATCATGAGTGCTTATATCCTGAACTCGCGCGAGTACGTATTATATATATACACACCCGCCACCAGCTGTCTATGTCGATTATTCGCCATAGAAATTCACTCGGGATCTTTCTCGAAGGTTCAATCGCGTTGTAAAAGATGAAGAATATATATTTACAATGTACATATACATATATAAATATATAAATATATATATTGTACAAGCCTATGATGAATATATTTTTACATTACTTTTCGTTCTTCAGCTAATATTTGAAGAGCTAAAAAAAAAAAATTACAGCAAAAGAGCTGGAGTTTTTAAAAGAAGCTCAACCATATTTAAAAAAAAATTTTATATATTAAAAATAAAATAAATACAATAATTCATACACAATGGCGGAGAGAATGCATTTGTAAATGACATGATAAATTTCACATCAAGGCGTGAAATACGAGCTTTCAAGTGTGCCAATTGCGTGCAAGCACGCCGGACATTTTATAAATCTACTCATAAATATACAAACTGATATACAAGAATTTAAAATAGTCACAGCAAAGTACATTATTCGTTCAAACCGCCAATTGTGTCTACATAGTTTAAATTAACAATTTTCCTGATTTAGTTTATCACATGACAATCAACCCCGACGGACGAGTTAAAATATATATACATACATAATATACATATCGATGCGGTTTATTTAAACATACACGCAAATGCCTCTTATAACCACGAAACAATACAAGAAAAGAAATAAAAAATATGTTGACAGATCCGGAAATGCGTAAAAGAGTGTGCGAGCCAGTGCGATCGTGAGAAATGATTAAATTCAAGTATATAAATATATACATACACACATACGTATATAAATACATAAATATATAAAGGTTACGCTGTAAAATGGACGCGGGGGTGAGCAATAAATTACGATAAACTTATGACAAACAAATTACTTGGCACGGACTCGCCCCGCCGCTTCACTATCGTATATCTCTTTACAAATTAGCAACTGGCAAACCCAACTTTTCCTTTTGCAATGTGTATGTGTGTATATATATATATAATATATACGTACAACAAAACATATACAAAGATAAATGTTGAATTGTACGTATTATATAGTCTATATATGTTTATATATATATTGTTGAAGAGTGTATATATATATGGCTGTTGGGGGTGTGCAAGCGCGAGCATTATATATATATTTTCATCGAGTGTGGGGTTGGCCTAGAATTAATGTACCACTTCCTCTCGAGGCATACGGCAATTTTAAACCTTTACGTACTGTAATATATGTATACATATATGTATATTGTATGTATGTTTATAACAACCAAACGTTGAGGTCTTTCCAATTAGTCTTTGCCATATTTAAGTATATACAACACAAAGATATTTAGTTTTAAGATAATTTAAATGGAATTATATTTTTTATTCTCATTTAAAATTAATTTTTTTTTTTTTTTTTTTTTTCGAAATTTCGTTCATTTTTTTTGGATAATTATTTTTAAAATATTTCACGTGGGGCGAACGTGATAATTAAAATGAGAATATTATTAATTTTGTGTTGATATAAATATTGTGTCAACTTCATTTATTTATCGTGAATTAAAACGTTTCTATTAATTATCGTGCATTAATTAATATTAATTAATGTTTGTCGATGAAATATATCAGATTGTGTCATAAATACATATGCGGCTGATTAAGAGGACTATGGGGAAATTAATGATACAGAAGGGGTGCATATGAGTGCATATACATACTTATATATACATATTTATATAATGAATTAAATTTTCCACGAAAATAATAAAACAATGTGAAATCCATAAATTCACACAATGCCTAATAAATTATCTATATATATTCTTAGATATTTTCTATATTATAAAATTAATAATTATGATATTAAAATAATTTTTCATCACATTTAAATTAAATTAATGTGAGAATAAGATTAAGTAATAAATAATAATTAATAAATTAATTTACAGTGATATTTAATTAGACAGTATATTAAATGTGACGTTTGGAAAAATAGCACAGACATAATCAGGTAAAAGCTGCGAGAATATATATTTTATCCGGCTTTGCAAGATTGTGAAAAGATAAAATGAAAAAAAAAAAAAAAAAATTTATGTGTGTGCGCATTAAAAATATACATACATACATATACAACTATATTTATATTCATAGCACTTGCAGGATAAATTAAGAGACTTGACGGGAGACAGTGAAATCCTCTACTTCATATCTATATACACACGTACATATAATATATATATATATATATATATATATATATATATACATATGTATATTAAACTTACACAGCGAATAGGCAGGTGCGAAAACGCAAAAGATCCTTCCTCGTTATCCAACCGCATAAAACATTATACATACACATATATATTTATTTGTATCCACACACCTTTTGCGAATATATTATTCCACCCACGTATAATTAATTTATTCATCCAAACAGAAGGCATATAAAAAATAATAAACAAAAATAGCTAAGAAAAAAAAAAATCTTTTCTCACTATAAATATTATTTTATTCATTCAAATATTTAATCTACCAAAGTTGTCAATTTTTCCATCATCATCATCATCATATTATTATTATATTCATGAATATATATAAACAAATATAAATTTGTGAACATATCAACGACGTCGCTCACAATATAATTGAGTACAGGGCAACCGGAAGTTCATGCTTATTCACCGAGCACCGAAAGGGCGGCTCAGTATAATTTACGTATAAATTAAACCGAGTGAATCAACGGCAAGCTATTAATCGCAATGGGTACATATACATATACATACCAACAACAACAACAACAACAACAATATACACACATCGTCATTTCTCTCTTTTATTCTTTCATTTATACTTGCAGCGCTCTTTATCCAACTGATAACAACAACAATTTGCTCCAACGCTTGTTTATATACACCTTGTGGAATAAATTAACTTTTTCATTACTCTGCCACGTGGATATATACCAAAAAAAAATTTTTTTTCTACACACCTTATACGTATTAATAAAATTTTATTACATCACAATAAAACTGATATCAATAACAACATTAAAATAATTTTAATATTAATAATAATATTATTATTACTAGTCGAGTCGAAATTTTTATGCTACTATTTGAACCTCATTGTTGGCATTTAGTGAGGGTTATCAGGAGCAAGAAAGGTTGTTTAGAAATATCTTAATAGAAAATACAACACCTCGAAATGGTCAGATATTGCCATAAATCTTTCAGGAGGAACTTGCGTTCAAGTTTATTATGAAATAAAATATTACAATGTTGTGTTGAGTGTAAAAAGCATCAAACTAGGTTAAATCCTAGATTTTTAAAGGTTTCCCAGATTCAAAGTAGAATTGATAGGCCAACGAGTGCCATAGGATGTTTAATCGACTACTAGAAGACTTAGAAAAGCACAAAAATTTCGATTCGGATATTTCCTTTCCGAGTCGAAATTTTATTCCTACTTTAGACCTGCATATAGTTCGTTTTGTAGGATTGAAGGTATTATTAAGGACGAGCTCTTTAATTTTAGCCCTTTTTAAGACTTTAGAAATGGCAGATGTTTCCATTTCTTCCACTTTAAGGTATAAAAAAGGTATAACGAATTTTAACTTGTATACCTTCTTGTATCTACAATCTACATGGATGATAATCGAAATATAAAAAAGTCACAAGTTAAGAAAACTAAGGAGTTATTAAGGTTCAATGTAGTCTATAATGTAGTAAAAATTTTTGACTATGGTTATTATTATCATTAACAAAATAAAATAATGATACCAGTTTATTCACCTAGCTTAATTTCATTGAAATAAAAATCACTACCGGAAATACAGTAATATTGATGTCAATTGAGAGGAATATAAACCAAGTGAATAAAAATACACGAGAGGGATGTTACTTATTACATATATATGCAGATGATTATTGAACGTATATGATAAAAAGGGGTGTGTAGAGGGAGGTAGCGAGCGAGGGTTGTGCACGAGGTAAACAGCCCGTGAAATTACCTTTTAAATATTAGATTATGATTAAATGTGTACTTACCCCCGGAAGCCCTAAATGTTGAGCGATGATCGTTTTCCCTCCGTGGTTATATATATACTCTCTCTCTGTATATATATATATAGATGTATACATATACGACATTGAGCAATGAGCTGGCTCATAAAGCTCATGGGGGTGGCATACTGTGGATGATGCGAGAGATTGTCGGCTATCCCTACTCGCACAGCTCTTCTTTATCTTTTCATATTTTTTTTTTTTATTTCTCACCCCCTTCTCTTGTATATATGTATGTATAGTCCATCAACCCTCATTGCGGGTTATTCTCTTCCTTCTTTTATTTTTTTTTTTCGTCATGATATCAATCGGCTCTTGACATCAGATAAGATTGGATATATTCCTAAGGAAAAAAAAAATGAGTGGCTTCTTAAAAAAAAGTCTGATGGTGGATAAAAGGTTTGCAAGAGGATAAATGTAAAAAATAAAAAAATAAAAGAGGAAATGGTTTGTGTATAAAAATGGTATCATTACAAAGAGTGTTGATGTTTGAAAAAAACATTTGGTAATTTTATATTTATTTATTTTTATATATACTGGATGTTTAATATTTTTTAAGATGATAATAAAAATGTATAAAATTAATTTTATTATATTCTTAAGTGTTTTATCCATAAGTAAAAATGGCAGGTGGATGAGGACTATGTAAAATAAAGAACGGTGTGTGCTTTATATCTATTGTTACGATATGTATGCGCATTGCCAGCAGGTTTTTAATGTATATAATATAAATATTCATAAATTGCAAGCGCAATGGCCCACTGGCTATTGTCCACCCTCACAACTTTGACTAAATTCTCTTATCTGCCTCAAGTACATGTCTGATATTTTTGATCATTTCATCCAATCATTTTTCACTACATTGCATCACACATCGCTTTATAATCTACAATTATCTCTAGATACATATCAAATAAATTCGTAAATTTTCATCAGTATAATACAATAAAAGATTGCTAAACAGATAAAGCAAAAATTCCAAGTCAAAAGAATTACTAAATAAAATATTAAAATTAAATTTACAGATATTAAATCCTGGTAGAAATCAATCAAAGTATATTTACAAGAATCTTCACCACAAAAACCTGCATCCCTAGATGAAATAATCCCCCTTGCAAACTTACACATCTAAACATAAGTTATATAGCACTCACTTATTTTTTTTTATATCTTTAAATAGTTATGTGTGCGTGGCCCTTAATCGTCGATGATTTCGTCTTAAATAAACTTGTCACCTACCACTCGAATGTGGATTACCACCAGTCCCTTATTCTCGCACGCCCTCTTGGCTTTCCTCCCTTCAATCTCAACGTCCTTGCGACAATCACACAAAACCCACCGATATCATACATATATATATACACATCCTGCATAGAGACATATACACAAACCATCACACGTTTAATATACCCTATGGTATTTGGGACCGATCATCACTTCGAGTGGTCACTTTTGATCCAATCTACAATCTTATTTAGATTCCAAATTCAATTTGTGGCGGCTTTGACAATTTATATATTACACAATATAAAAAAAAAAAAAAAAAAAAAGTGTATACAATAAAAAACGTATGCGGGGGCGTTGAGCGAAGATTTAATTTTAATTTTATTTTATTATTTATTTATTTTTATTCCTTGCCTTATTCGCTTCGAGTAAATTCTGTTGCTCTGGTAGATATTTAGGTTTCCGGTCGGTTGCGCGCCCACCAAGGGGATGTGGATCAGAACGTGGGGGCATTATTCAAATGTAATTCGCGAGCAGCTGCTTTTATACCTTCCCTTTTATATACTAAAATACACTCACACGTATAGATCATGAATTGAGCATTAAAACTCAAGATTGTAATCTTTGCATTTGGAAAATGTATGATACGTACGTATTTCGAAAGTGTAATCAGAATTTTTTAATTTCAACATTTCCAAGACTTGTGTATTAATTTATTTTAAAACATTCTATTTTATAAATATTTTTTTTTTTTTTTTAGAATTATAACAGACATTTGTACTTAAACTTACGGGTTTTATGAAAACTTTGAGTTAGGTACTAGCTATATATGTTCATATACCAATCATAAACTGTCATTCCACGTAGTGACATTTAACGCCACGCAATTTCATTTAATATCGTATGAAAAGCTTGCGCGCAATGGTATATGTAGTCGTTGAGATTGTAGAATAAAGACGCGGGCACAAGACGAGACGTCGTCGTGGTGCGGTGGATGTTGCCCAAAGCTTTGAGAAAGCTGTGTATAAAATAGAATGGCAGAAGTAGAAGTAGTAGTGGTGGTGGTGGTGGTGGTAGTAAAGGGAGGATTTCTCAAGCTCTCCCACGAGGGCGTCCTGCATTCAGCCGTCCAACCCAGTCGCCAACTCTCACCCTTTCTCACTTATTTCCTTATATGTATGTATGTATATTTATATACATATATATCTGTGTATATGTATTATATATATATATATATATATATATATATATGTATAAGCTTTAGTTCTTCACCCTGTACTATCACCACTGGATCTGAGTTGACGTCTTGGGAAAACACCCTATACCCAAGACTGCCATTCTGCGCCTTTCAAGGCACTCATGTCCTTGATGCTCTGATGGTTGAATATACAAAACATTCGGGAATTCACTTATATTAATTATTTTGTATATATTTCCGAATGGACAGTGAGCTAGAATTAATAATTAAAAATATTTAAACCGGTTTAATTACGTGTTGAATTATATTTTGAATCTAAAGCCAGAATTATAATTTTTGGATTTTTTTTTAAGTTTTCTAGTAGTCGATTAAACATTCTATTCTATGGCACTTGTTGGCTTATCAATTCTACTTTGAATCGGGGGAACCTCTAAAAATCTAGGATTTAATCTAGTTTGATGCTTTTTGATTAATTTAATTAATATTTTATTTCATAATAAACTTAGACACAAATTTTTCCTTTGTGCCTTAGAATGAAAGATTTGGCAATATCTGACCACTTCGAAAATATTTCTAAACAACCTTCCTTGCTCCTGAAGAACCTTACTAAATGCCAATAATGAGGTTTAAAGTAGCATAAAAATTTCGACTCAGAAAAGTTTGATAAAAGAGCTGATAATAAATTTTCATCAAACTATAATCAGTAAAATATGGAAAAACAAATATATTTATTAATTTAATAATTACAATTTAGGATAATTTTCATTGTTTATACACGCTTGTTTCAATTTATCAATGGAATCATCTCACAGAATACGAATTTAAATTTACATAAAATATATTCACTAAACTTTTCAATCTTTCTATGTTTTAATATTTAATTTCGAAATCTGCATTCAAATTTTGTTTTACTATCTGAGTTAATATTAATTCACGAATAAGCCTATCAACATTTATCCAACAAAAACTACCTGAATAAAAATAATCTCACCAACTGCACAATTATACACAATCATCAATTATAAATTCTCAAATTATCCAAAACATCGAATAACTTAAAATATTAATACAGTCTATTATTAAATGAATCAAGTCAATAACACACATGTGCATTATCGCAACAATACGTATAAACTGCAAAAAATAGAAAGCAACGAAGACAGAAAAAAAAAGAAAGCTATAAAGAAACGAAAGGGAAAGTTCTTTGAGTGTTTCCTCGGAGGATCAACTCAAAGAAAGACCATTGCGTTTTTCTGCACATACAAATAAATATACATAAACCTTCTATTCTTTTTCTTTCCATATTCCTTATACTTTCCTTCCTCGCCTCCTTCATTTCCCCATATATGAAAAGACATATGTACATAAAGAAAAAATAATAAATAGTATTTATATATTACTTAGAAAGATTTTACTCAACAAAAACGCAAAAAAATACACATTCCTTTTTTGCACAATATACATACACACATGATCGATCTCACGTACGTTATACGCCACATTCTTCATTCCCTATATATATGATATATATTCTTCTCGGATAAATAGCGATCGTGTGTGGCGCTGGCGTGGCTTGACGTGCTTATCAAAAGATCGAGTGAGGTAATAGCCTCGACCGGGTGCCCCCGCAAATTGAGCGGATATAACCATCACGTTTATGTATATACATACACATATACATACATGCTACATACGTACATACACACAACACCTCTATATACATCACAAATTGGCCGATAAGAAATCTCATACACAGCTAAACCGTCACCCACTCAATCTATATCACATGTTTCGTGTCATCAATTTTCATCATCTGCAAACGTGTTTTATTTTTTATTATTTTTCTAAAGAAAGAAAAAAATAATATATAAATATATCATTTAAATATATAAAATTATTTAAGCCGTTAACATAAATTACAAGCTGCACTATACACCTTTTGATAAATATAAATTTTACTTTTTTTTTTCTCTCTTTGCCACTAGAGGTTTTATAAATTCGCTTCCTTTTTTTTTTAAGAGGGCATTGAGTCTTGGACACGCGCCCTTAACGTACGTCACCAAAGCTGTGTTTATGAACTATATAAAGGGCATGCATATATATATATACTCACAACTACCGCCGCATCTTGAAGTAAATATATTTAATACAAAAGAGAGTTGAGCTGAGACAGCGGGCACGCGCCTGCAGCACTCGACCCAAGTCTTCACCTCAGTTTCATATCCTTCTTCATCTTCTTCTCTTCTTTTTGTTCTTCCTCAGATGATTCTCTTCACCGGGCGTCTTTGAAAAATTTATATATGGATATATATACATGTGGTTTATTTGTGTGTAGTGAAGAAGTTTAATATATAATATGTGGTACATCGGATACGATGCAAATGGCACGCGAGACTTCCGGTATCGAGTTTTTCTGGGTCTATTCTACTGGTGACAGAGGGGGATCTATGATAAAGGAAGCTATCGCATGAATGCGCACGAGCGGAAACGCGAATTTGGTCCTGTTGTTGTGTATATTATATATATATGCAAGTATATTTGTGTGTATGATTTATATATTTGTATTATAAAAAGTAAAACCGCCCGCGCTGCCTATTTGATTTTTTTTTTCTATTCATTCTTAGTCAATGTAATAAGAGAAATTTTTTTTTTTTGGTTTTGTTTCGATGTACAAGAGAGTGAGGCGTGTCGCGATATCAAACTACGTATATACATGTGTTTTTATGCTTGTGTGTGTGTGTGTGTATTTATAGGAATATATTTAAGGGGTGATATGTGAAAAAGATCAGTCGACTTTTTGTTAATATTGGATGGTATATAATATCAGGACTATAATTAACATTATTTTTGTATGTAGTATAGAGCAGATGCTCGTATTTTGTCAATTTGAATGTTGTAAAATTTTTATTTATCCGTGTAAGTTAATTTTATTGACTGAAAAAAATTGTCAAATTATGAAGAGAATGTTTTCTAGCGTTTGTAGAATTTTTTATAATTAATTCCTGGATTAATTTATAAATTTTTACAATTTAGAAAATATTTTTTTATAATTATTGCTATGCTATATAAAAATAATTTGTGGCTAAATGTATTTATATTAACAAAATTCATACCCATTTTGTCTAATTGATAACAAAAATATATTTCACTTTTTAAATATGTTTAAAAAAATTTTATTAATTATTCTAAAACTTTTTTTCAAACAGATAAAATAATTATTACAAGTTTTTATTTTTAATCAATGATGTAATAAAAATCACTCTAATTTTCTGCAACCTTTTGCCATTTAAAGTGGCAATTTAAATAAATAATATTAACATACACAGAAAGGACATGACTTTCCGATAGACCCAATAATTATTTCAAATTTTAATATTATATATAAACTCTCAATAATTTTAACAATAATGAATTATGTCTCAACGAATAAATACGAACATAATTGTTTTCCTAATTTTTTTTTTCTCCTTTCACCCTCTACTTTTATACTCACACTCTGTACATGAATAAAAACATCTACACATAAACGATCTCTTTGTGCCACATATCCAGTGTTCACTTCCCGAATCATTATCGTGGCGTTTATTGTTAATGTCATCGTTATATTCCGAGGGGGCATATTATAATGCCACAACGCAACGAGCACGATCTCAGGTTACTCTACATGACCAACATCACTGCATGCTGTGTGTGACTTGCACATAGAAAATATACATATACATGCAGTATATTAATTCATACACATATCTAGACAAACGTAAATGCGTAACGTACTATGCGAATATACACAGAGTGAACGTATAAATAGGGGGATGATGAGAGGGGGGCAAGGGAAGAGGGCATTAAGGGTCTCTTTGCGCGCTATTCGTACCACGCGTCGACTTGTGTGGGCGTGTGCACCGTGCTGTAAATGCCATAAATGCTCTACACGCGCGCGCATTTTGCTCGTTGTACGCACTCATTTTCATTTCCTTCCGTCTATTTATTTTTTTTTTTCCCTCTATTCCTCTCCTGAATATACACTGCGGATATACTTCACTCAAGCTTCCACCACTTATTTAATATTCATATTTTATTTTTATTCCTATAAATCTCACGAAAAGTAAACTCATAAAGAGAAGTAAAAAATAAATATAAATATATGTGAAGAAAAATATGGCGAACAGTTGAAGAGACACTGCAATGAAGTGGGGAAAAAAGGCAGAGCATTTTGCATATAAAGTCAGTACATATGTATAATACATACATATATATAGGGCACATTGAAAATTTGCTCAGGGGGTGGTCGAATGAGAAAAAAAAATTTGTCCGCAGCGATAACGAGACTGTGTTGAAGCTCATGGGGCGCCACATATCGTGTAGAGAAAAATAAGAGAATATATAGAGAAAGTAAGCTAACTATATGCACATATATATATGTAATGAATGTTCGTACAGTTAAACACAAAAATCAAAGGTGACCCCAGTGTGTCGCGCGTGTGGCAGCTGCACTTTAAACACCCCCTGTGTACAAAGTTTCTCTCAACGAATAGAAGTTGCGACGCGATCTCATGTACCACATATACATATTTATATATATATTAGGGTGTTTCATTTTTAGGCGATATTTTTTTTTGTTTGTGATCAATGAAAATTTGATAATTTATAAAAAAAAAAAATATGCTCGTTTGAAAAAAAAATTTTTTTGAAAAAAATGAATATACAGATTTGGTATAGGGCATTAAATTATTGCTACAAAAAAGTTGTTCACCGCTTTCCGACCAGCAGTTTTCGAGTTGTACGTAGAGCTGGAAAGGTGAAAGTTGATTATAATTGACAAAAAATTTTCTTTAAACTGGAATTTATTGATTTGACATTAATTATTATCTTACAATAAACGCTATAATGCTGAATCAACAATGTAATAGCATCAAAAAAAAAATTTTGATTACCGAAAAATCGAGTTGAAGTCGAAAAAAAAATATCTCGTGTTATTTATATGGGAAATCGAATTTTTGAATTCGCTAAGCCTCTAATTAACTCTGAATTTCTTTTTCAAACAGGAATATTTATTTTTTTTTATAAATTATCAGATTTTCAGTGTTCACAAACAAAAAAAAATATCACCTATAAAAATGAAAGACCCTAATATATATTATAGTCTCTTTCTACGAAGAAGAAGGAATTTTTCGAATTATATTAATTCGTAAACTCAATCAAAAAAATAAATAAATAATAATAATTGTGTGAATAAAATTATCCTGAAGATGTGGAATGAAAAATATTATCATGTATTAAATTAAAGGTAGATAAAAATAATTAATATGCAGAAATTAACGTAATATAGTTATGTAATGATGAAAGTTTATATATGTGTTGTCCGAGTAAATGTACGAAATCCTTGAGGGATATTTTAGTCCAAGTGGGTTTAGTTTATGTGCAAGGGAGTGTGCATTGTGTCTCCTGTCATCCTCAGACACTGACTTATACTTGCTTCACCCCGCACAAATGCTAATTATACGTCAACGGTTAACAGCGTTGTGCGCCAGTTGACGACGAAATAGTCTGAGTGTCCTCCGGATTGGATGGAACAATATATTATATGTATAACTATAGTCCCCTTATAAGGGGAGCATACATGCATAAATATCTACACTAAAAATAAATAAAGAAAGAAAAAAGCAATAAGGAAAAATATATCAAACATAAAAGCAAACATTTAAAATTTATTTCACACCTATTTGGAAATAAAATTATATAAGTATATACTAATTATTTCAAAGTGTATAATATATATTTGAAATGTTATGGTTTTATTATATCGTATTCTTATTATACCTCAATCAATATTTAAATACCAACAATAAATAAAGATACTACCCTAGATGTAGACTATTACTACTATCATATAATCTTCGCGATCGGCACTTGAGACTCAAGTGCATGATGCCAAAGAGGATGAATGATTGATGACAATCAAACACGCAAACGATTATGTTTCCGTGTATTTCATTATTTCAAATAGCATATATATGAATGAGGGCATTTTATTTGATATGCAATGGGGTTGAAATGAAGAAACAAAATGAGAAAATAAACTCTTTATATGATACAAGTTATTGAAGAGTTATTCTTCAATATATATAAACTCCTCTAAATCCTTTTCATGCTAATGTATTTTTTTATCAAATTCTAGATCACAAGTTATTACCATTTGGCGTGCGCATTGTAAATATACGATTATATTTCCTGATTGAGCTTGGTATATATAATGAAAAATAATACAATATATCACGTAAAATTGAAAAAAAAAAATAATTCCAAATTTTTTTTCTATAAAAAAAAAATAAAAAATATATTTACATGTATAATATATAAATGTTCAGATTAATTATTAATAAATGTTTATATTAGCTGACGACGTTCATCTGTGTGCTAAGATTAATTTGACTGAATTTTGTCTGAGGTAATTAACGACTCCAACGTGCAAATTTGCAAAGCCATTTCAAGTTGGCCGTGGCGACGGCTCACCACTCCTTATAGACTTTCTTCAACTTTTATATGTATATATACATATCTATATATATATATACATATTATACATATACCACAAAGAGTCGACTATATACCATACTCTCTCTTTCCTCGTCTTAAATTCACTGAATTGCGTTTGCACGATATCCATTCGCCTCCTCTTATATACCCTTCGATTCAAACTCTCAGTTAATAGTTTACCATCAGCTTTTGCTTGGTATATAAAGGGGTTTGATGGCTGAAATGCAAGTGCGCGAGTGCGAAGCTTGCTTTTGATTCAGGTGATGATTGAATTCGTCGGACCATTCGTATATAACTTCATCGGTAAACTTTGCACATTTAGCGCCTTGCGGTCTCGAGACTTTGTTAGTTTCCTTTCAATCGCGCAAGTGTACACACTAACACTTACATTATATACCATTTCTCATTGTATAATTCACATATATATATATGTATATCTATAATATCTATCTGCATATAGCTCTTTTACACCCACTCATTTCCTATACACACGCCTCGTTATCAGCCCAAGTCACGAAAGCCAGATCGTATTTCTCAGTTTCAATGGCCATAAACCAAGATAGTTTTAATGCTATTAAAAAAAATATTCTATTGCATTTATTAAACATAATAATTATTTTATATAGTTATGTATGTATGTTTAACTTTGTACGTTGCATCGGCATATGAGCATGCAGTGGAATATAATAATTCTATCGTTGCGGTGCTCTTGAATTAAAAGCACATATTATATGTTATATATGTAGGCAAAATGGGCCCTCGGCAACGTGGCACGGCGGTATATGCTTCGGGGATTGAAACAAATTGGTTAGAATTGATGGAGGTGATTGCCGCAGGCTCACGCGTCACATCAATGTGTCCTCTAAACTCTTTCATATTATAAAATAATGTATACATTATTTTATGTCTCATTCGAGTCGAAAATTTTATGCTACTTTAATAATCTTATTATTGGCATTTATAGTGAGGTTCTTCAGGAGCAAGGAAGGTGGTTTAGAAATGTTTTAATAGAAAATACAACACTTGGAAGTGGTCACATATTGCCAAATCTTCCATTCTAAGGCGCAAAAGAGAAATTTGCGTCTAAATTTATTATGAAATAAAATATTACAATGTTGTGTTGGGTGTTGAAAGCATCAAATTAGATTAAATTCTAGATTTTTTAGAGGTTCCCTAGATTCAAAGTAGAATTGATAGGCCAACGAATGCCATAGGATGTTTAATCGACTACTAGAAGACTTAAAAATTTAGACTCTGGTCTATTTCTATTATTTCAAACTATATTTTTTAACATTATTCATTCCTGCTAAATTAAACGTACTGATGAACAATAAATTCTATACCATACAACTTCAGAACAATTATTGTTTTTTTTTATTTATTTCTTTCCATCATCATCATCATCAGCATCAATCTTTATAATAATTTTACTTTCATTTCCAAAAGTCTTTTGAGTGTTCGCTCTACCCAACAATCTTGCGTGTACTTCCCCCCGCCGTGACATTGTCGGGTGGCATTTAGACGACAGTTGCTCTCTCTACCATAATGTATATACATATTTTTTTTTTCTATGGGGGCAACAAGGGCGTTTCATTGAACTGCTCTCGTCGCGCGCATTTCCGTGGCTTGTTTCACCATGGGGTTTCGTCATCTCTTGCTCTCTCTACCTATCTATATATCTCTCTCTTTTTCTCTGTCTTTTATCCCATCAATTGTGGGTACTTCCCCCTACTCGATTGTATCAAGCCACACTCTTGTTGCGCGTCTCGTCGTTCATGTCCCACAGCTTTGCCCTTATAGGGACAATTGAAAGTCGGCTGAGGAAAATGGGGCGGAGTCAAACTAAGTTATTCTTTGCTACATTTTTTATTTAATACATACAGGATACATATACTATGCATACTCCATAAAAAAAAATGATCTGTATTATAATATTTAATTGGTAAAATTAATTGGTATAACCCATAAGTTAAAATAAAAGACAAAAAGAAAAACTACAACGTAAAAGACTGTTATATATATATAAGATGAAGATGTTGAGATTTCTATAGACTCAAGTGGCAGCTAGCAGTACATATATATACACATGAGAGAGTAGTATTTACAGTAAATGTATATAATGGAAAATATACATGTAGCATTTACTAGAATACATATGTCTCGTTGATGCATGTGTACACATTGAGGATGTCCTCTTGCCATTCAATTCCAACCGTCATTCCAAGTCCAAACAGAGAACATCATTCCAACAGAGGCAAACATCCTCAACTTGGATGCACCCACCGTCAAGCCCAATCAGTGTATAGTCTACTATATATACACGTAGCTATCTCGACATTCTAGAGTCTGGCTTTTCAAAGTGCTGACCATTTGGCATTTCATTCATTCAAGCCTTTTTTTTTTCTCTCCACCCCATCGCCAACATTCATCAGCTTGATATTAACTCACACATAAATATACACGTACGTATATATATCCGTGAATATATATACAACAGTTGTGCTCGGGGTAAATGACGAGGTCAAGTAATGTAAAAGAAGAAGAAAAAAATAAATAAACTTGAGATTGAAATGTAGATTTGTTATATGAAGCAAAATGGTAGTTGAGCAATTAGAGTGACTTAATTTAAACCATGAGACCAAGGAGACAGATGAATTTTAGGATTTATATACATATATAGATGCAGGAACTAGGGTTAATTTGGTATAATTGTCAATCGCGGTTTTAGTTCAGTAGTAGAAATGAACGTTGAAAGGATTTACATATATAGAAAGCGGAGTAATACGAAGGCTTCGGGCAATATAGATGTATATATTTACCGTAGGATATGTAAATACTACGCTTAGACCCATGAGCCAATAGTGGGCGGTGGCTCTGAGGGAGGGCCGTTTTCAGAGTCAGCCCCTGGCAAATCCCCGGTTCCTCCCCCTCTTGCTCCTTTCTCTCCATTTCCATTTCCCTTTATTTTCTCACTCATTCACTCGCTCGCACACCAACTCGCCCTTTGCTCCTGCTCGCATTTATATACAGCTATTTATCTCTCATTCTAACGCTGTTATCTGTATTTTCTCTTTATAGTTGGAGAACGATGCAGCCATTAGAACGTTCAAGTAACAGCACAATGGCAACTGATACACCAACGAGTTTGCCACCACCACCACCACCACCACCACTTCTACCTTCATCAACTACTGAGGATTCTAGATCTCAAAGTTCACCAGCATCATGCAGAAATTTATCAACTTTAACTTTTTCAATTGCCAAAATAATGGAGCCGGACAAACGACTGTCATCAGAATCATCGTCAGCTGCCACAACAATTTTACGTCAACCACCACCAGCTATATCAACATCACTAACTTATTCCGCGCATTTGGAATCGGCATTCAAGAAATACGTTCCAACTTTAAGACAACAAAGTTTACTTCAACATTATCCGCTGCTTTATTATCATCCAAATCCATTATTGAGAGCTTTTCCTGGTGGTCCAGTGACGAATACAAATGCTACACCGCCAACAGTGAGTCATTCAGTTTCACCACCAATTTCTCCGTCGCAATCGACAACAAGACTTGAAGCTACTGTGAATGAAAAAAAATCGCCAGTTGCTTCATTAGTCCTGTCGGCACCTAATTCTAGTACTTTACCCACTCAATCATCACCTCCAGGACAATTGTCTACGAGCCGAGAAATTAATGTGATTAAGCAAAAGACATTTGCTTGTCCCGAGTGTGGAAAAATCTTTAATGCTCACTACAATTTAACTCGTCACATGCCAGTGCACACTGGCGCACGACCGTTTGTCTGTAAAATTTGCGGCAAGGGATTTCGTCAAGCCAGCACATTATGCCGTCACAAAATCATTCATACCGCTGAAAAGCCACACAAGTGTCAAACATGTGGTAAGGCATTTAATCGTAGTTCAACATTGAATACACATACGCGTATTCATGCTAATTATAAACCATTTATATGTGAATTTTGTGGCAAAGGATTTCATCAAAAAGGCAATTATAAAAATCATAAATTAACTCATAGCGGTGAAAAAGCGTACAAGTGTAGTATATGCAACAAGGCATTTCATCAAATTTATAATTTAACATTTCACATGCATACACACAATGATAAAAAACCATTTTCATGTAAAATTTGTGGTAAAGGCTTTTGTCGTAATTTCGATCTTAAAAAGCATATGCGAAAATTACATGATGCTGTATCACCAGTGATGGTTAATAATATTGGTAGTACTACTAGACAATCGCATGTGGAACAAACTAATTTTAATTCTGTTCATCATGGCAATACAGGACACGCATTTGTTAGTCCATTTTTATTACCACCACCTGGTTCACATCAAGCAAATTATCTTACCAAAATGTTGTGACAGACTGAGAGTGTCCACTATGCCAGCAGAAAAAATCCATGTCCACAGTATTTTTTAGATTCCATTAGATATGCCGGGGATGTTGGACAGTTGGCGCTCAAGTAATCATGTGTGTGTCTGTGTCGATATAGTTCTGAAAAAAATACGGATAAAAATATTAATTTTATTAAAAAGACATTCTAGTTTCTCACTTTTAAAATATCGATTTTTATTCTTATTTAATTCGAAAGAATATATATTTTCACAAACATAATTATGTATCGAATTCTTAGAAAAAAAAAATCCCACTTGGAATATGCAATTGAAAATCAAATAATATTAAAAACTAGTGATAAAAAAAAATATTCTTTTACTTTTAATAATTAATTTCCTGAAAATTATTATATTACTAAAATTGTCGATATTTTTCAACCGAGAAACTAAAATGCACCCTCTTCTCCCACACGGAATGAAAAAAATAAAATTGATAAAATGAGAAAGAGAAAAAAAAATTATGGGAAGAAAAATCTCTGGCCGGTTCATCAAAGCGAGATCTCTTTTTCTTTTTCATCTCTTTTCAAAATGATGGGGCTTGGAAAGAGACCAAGCGAAAGTGCTAAACCCCAGGATTTGAAGTGTCGTGCTACTGGATAACACGACGTGAGAGCAAGAGATAGAGTGAGACACTTATATTTCCAAAAGGTCGATGTGACACGTGAGATGCACAAGTGCGCAATTCCGGTTGTGGGAAGAGGCACACCTGTGTGTGCCTTGTATGATCTTGCATACATATATATATCAATCCCAAGAGCTCTGTGAATTTCACCGTGCATCAAATATTATTTATAGTTTAAAAAAAAAAGGAATAAAATAAAATAAAATATAAATAATATTGAAAAATGATAAATAGCAAAAGAAAAATAAGAAGAGGTGCAATTGTGACTGATTAAGATTTTTTTTTCTTTTTCTTTTGGCATGTAAATAATTTGTAAATAAAATAATAGGTGTATAGTAGCTGAATGTTAAACAGGAGATACTGAGAAATAAAAAAATAAAAATATATTATATATGTATACTTTAAATTCGATATATAGAGCTGATTCTCACGTAGATAGATTTAATAGTGTACAATAAAACATATGTGTAATTTTAGAAAATAATAAAAACAAAAACAACAATGTACGAATCGGTGTGATAGTAGATTATAAGTGAGAGTAATAATTAAAAAAATAAAAAAGAAAATCAGAAATAATGATTATCATGATGTGGAATATGTTAAATCAGATAGATAAATAATTCATGTTATTGGATAAATAAATTAATCCATATATAATAACAAATGAAAACTGTGACGATATTTGTTTTGCAATAGAAAAAAAAGTGAGATAAATTCATTAAATCACATGACATAAATATATAATCATCTCTGGCTTTTACAGTAATTCATTTATATAATAAAATGAAACAAATGGATCTCAAGATTCGTCAATTGTTCGAAAAAAAAATAAAAAAAAAATTATTAATCAGTGACTCTTCATATAAAATGATTAATATATAGAGTACACGCCCTTATCACGGATCCATCTTCTCACACTTGTAACAATTATGTAAAATGCTGCGAAAAATAGCTGAGTCGCAATAAAAATTAATATACATCAACGAAAAAAAAAAAAAAAAAATTAAATTCAATAAATATAAAATGAAAGAATAAAAAAAAAATCCCTCACCATCATGAAAAAATTAATGATAAAATGTACATGTAGATAATGAATAGTAGATGAAGCAAAGAAACAAAATGCATATATATAAATAAAAAAAAAATATAAATATATACATATACATATATATATATATCTGTGTGTAAGTGTCATCCAATTGTAAATAATACCCTGGTCCAAAGCAATAAAATTAATCGAGAATAAAATATATTAATATTTATACTTCATCATTTCAACCCCAATAATATTATCCAATCTAAAAATTACATTATTATACCCATTCATACCTTCTCTCTTTCCCTATACGATAATCTATACTATAAATGTGAATGTCTGTAACATCACGCCAAAACCACAGCACTGAATAACGCAAAAATGTGCACAGTTCTATATTTCGCCCTCAGAATAATTACAGGCACATATTTTTTTTCACAAGTATCATTTTTTTTTTTTGCAAAATAATATGTATTATTTAAGTGTGTCAAACATCAGATTAAATACCTTGAGTAACAAATATATATTTCGCAATTTGATCAATGCGACCGGAGCAGCAAGTTAAGGTTAGTAAAAAATAAAAAAAAAAAAAAAAAGACTGCTATATAACACCGCATCAATTTCATAACGATGCACTCGTGCCTAATCACATCCATGCAATCAATGTGTCACTCCTGTCTACACTGATATCATCTAATACACACGCTAAAGGGTAAAAATATCACAATCAACCCTTCCCCCATTCCCTCCTTCACACATACCAAACCCTCATCTCCAAAAAAAAAAAAAAAAAAAAAGATTGCAAATCCTTCGTCATATCGTGAAAGCCAAAAAAGAGCCCAAAAAAAATCTCTGCAGTGACAAAGTGAAATCTTGCAGACGAGGGTGCAAAATATATATACATATATATATTTAGTATCTCATTGGGATCGTCCGCCATTAATCGCGATGCGATCTTGGCTCTCTCGTTTGAGCCAATAGTGCAGCCAAGCACATATGTAATATATAGAAAAAATCGAAGTACATATATACATATAACCAGTAGTATAGACATATATATCTATACATATATATAATAAATATACATATGTATATATAGTTAACGCGTTGCGACGTGTCAACATGTATACTGATTACTGATAGAGATATTCGTATAGAGTCTCGTCGACGCCTCACTAATATATGTATATATGTATATGTTTTATATATGTGTATATATATATCTAGGGTAGATATGTGTCCTTCATCCATTAAATCCGTTCTAGCAAACTGTATAGCTATAAATCGTTCTTGTTCACTGTGAATGTGGCGGTGAACCCATATCAAACAGCCGGTCGCTGTATATACCTATGTACATGTGTGTGTATATATGTATAGTTGAGATAGGAACTAGAATATAGATGTCATAGTCGAGGATTCGACGCGTTTGAGGGGAACCAACGAGCACACTGTATTCCGTATGTCATTACTGGAAGATATATACTTTAGTTAAAATGTAAATTCTATATACATGATGTTGTGGAAAAAGGATTGAAGAAAATACAAATAGTTGAATTATATTTAATGGGAATTAATTTGTTTATATATTAAGTGGAATATTTTTTAATAATTAAGTATTTTAATAATGTAATAGTAGATTATATTACAAGTGAGTGAAATAAGCCATTATAAGCGAGTGAGATTTTTGACGCACGAGCGCTTGAGCGAGTGTAACAATTATTCTCACGAGGTTATTATGAGGCTTGATTTTAGTCACTGAAAACAAACGTATAAAACACCTGAAAAACTGGAACTGTTAGACAAAATATTTATTATAGTGAAATTGGGATACGAAAAAAAAAATTTTTTTAGTGTAGTAATTTGGGTTTAGAAATTGTAGAGGATTTTTAGAATATAATTAACTATTTTTTATGTTATTTTACGTCTGATAAAAATTGTATGGATGTTTATGAAAAGTTAGTTTTATATTTCAATTAATAAATCCAATACATCGATGGATAAAGTAAAGAAAAAAATAAATAAATAAAGAATTATATAAAGAAAAGGTTATATACATACATATGTACATTTATAAGAGTTTCCGGTGTGTGAAGCAACGGGGGTTGTATACAAACAAGTTATTTAGCGGCGTTTAATGGGGAATCACTAAGGGATCCGCTCTCAGCCCCACCTTCCTTTCGTCAGGGACAATTAGGGGCGGATTATTGACACCTGGTCACGGGCTCATGCTGTTTCTCGAGTCGTTGCCTTTCTACACCGTTTTGCGGTGCATATATATATATACACATCTATATACTATATATGTACCCATATTTTTAGGTAGCAAACGAATTGGACAAGCACAAACAAGATGAAAAGAACGAAAAAAAAAAAAATACTAACTCAATATTCAAAATTTTTCTTTTCTCCAATATTCGTTCTACCGCGATTCCGGTATTTCAATTTCTTCTTCTCCTGTATATACATACATATACACATGTATATTCATTGCATATGTAATCTGTCAACCACATATACATACATATATACATATAAATAAATATATATAAAAAGCGAAGAAACTTTACATTTTTATTTATTTATTTTTTTCCTCAACAAAAAAAGAAAAAAAAATGTTCAACATTTTCGATTCAATATATCCCCCCCCCCTCCGCCCTCCACCACCCTCTTTAACGTGGAAAATGTTTGCGCTCGACTTTTTTCTTTATTCCATTCTCTTTATTCTCACTTAGTGTATATATTGCTCGACACTTCTACGTATATATGTGCATTAGAGCGACACAGATACATATACATATGTATTTTATCGCTTTAGTTCGTGTCCTGTGCGCCGTCAGGAGCCGTTAATATCCCCATAATTGGTTAAAACCCGTAACTGATGAGCGAACTGCAAGTTATTATGCGCGAGAGACCCTCGGGGTTTTGGCAATAGGGCTTTATGGAACACGGTTCAACACCTCTTCATTACCCTCTTCAACTCTGGCGCGTATAATAAATATATATATTCATATACACATATATAATACATATATGCATGGTAATATTATATAAATCTATATACATGCTTATATACATAAAATATATACAGATAAACCCGGCAGTTTCGTGCGCGTTTTCGATGTCGTGATGCTTCATCGCGTCATTGTGATATCTCTCCCCACTAATTCCATTGGAATATCTCGCGCCCTATAGCCTTATTAAATTTCGTGTTCATTCTTGTCAATTGATCCCTGCCAAGAAAAAAAAAATATGTGTATATATTTATAATATATAAATTTATATACGTCGTTTCCATAGATTTATATAAAAATATTTAAATTTATTTTATGAATTATATGTATTTTATATTTGGAAAAAATTGTTTTTAGCGATGTTTTATCGACGTATGTATGCATATATATCGATGCTGGGGATTGTATTGAGGGTGGAAAATTGTGAAGTGCTCAGGTGTGACAAGTTGATAGTGAGATAACGAGCAAAAAATCAACGTCGTCAATTTTATAATGATGACGCTTTGATTTTATATCTATGTATACATATTTTTTTTTATAATAGACAAAGTGTATATATACTGTATGTGTTATTGAACATGATACTTTGTTATTTGGAACACGAAAAAATTGTCAAAATAAAAAATATAAAATAATAAAAAATTGTAGTTGAAATAATTTTTTCTTTTTTTCGAATTACGAAAATTTCGATGTGTTAATGAGTTAATTTATGATGTAATACACCTGGTAAGTGATGAAGCGGACAGTGTGAGGGATATTTATGTCCAGACGTGTAAAAACATATATATATATACACTCGGACACGTCTGTGTTCTCATTCAACCCCAACTGATGTTACAGCGAGGGTTAATAGCAGTATATAAATACATACATAGCGAAGGGGATATATGTACTAGTGTTTATAAGAGAGTAAGAATGTTATAGAGAATGAGTTTGTAAAAGAGAGAGGGAGCTATACATTTTGAAATCTGTTTAATCTTAGTCCGCAGCGCGTAAGTGAAAGCTATCTCCGTGAATGTGAAATCAAACAAAGCTACAAACAAACCTTCCAAGTCAAAGTTTCCATGCGAGGAAGTATAAATGGTAGATGGGGGGATGAAGATGTGTGTGAGAGGGGTTAGAAAGTGAACACCCCCGGCGTGAGTTTGCCAAGAGAGCTTTTGATGTGACGCGTCGTAGCGCTCTGACAAGTTGAGACACGATCGTGTCGCACTCAAAGTGTTTATGAGCCGGAAATCTCCTCACCATCATATTTCTTCTTCACATTTCTTCCATTCTCTTTTCACTTCGGCCTCACGCGACTTCTTGTATTCTTTTATTATCACTTATTCTCACTCTCTCTTATTTACATATTTTTTTCTTTTTTTTTTTTTTTGCTTTTCTTTCTTTTACTCTCATTTTTATTCGTTTATCAACATTCCACGAATAATTAATATGATCTTTCCATTTATATAACGGCGTTTCAAAGATATAAATCCCCCTCTGGCTTTTATGGATTTTAATTTACACTTTGAATTTTATTAAAACAGAAAATTAATACAAATAAAATTGGAAAAATCCATATGTACATTTGTATATTTGAATAGACATGAAAACAAGATTTATAATTGGCAATTACCGTTGGTTTTAATATTTGATATTTTTTTTTAGTGTAAAATAAAATTTTTTATCTGGAAAAAAAAATAATAATGCTAACTAATATATTATATAAATAGTTGATTTGATATATCAACTATGAATATTTATTTATCCCACTTTATATATTAACTATCAACTATCTATATATTTATATCAATATACATATTTATAATCATCTCTGTATTGATTTCATTCCAACATTTGTTTATAATTGCCTAAAAGGACTATGTATTGTCATGCAAAAATATTAAACCATTTATTCCGAGAGATGAGAAGTAACAAAAAAATTCTGTGTATAACAATAGAAGATAGTCGGACAAATCCTGGGATTTAGCAATTCAATTATACTCCAAATGTGGAACATTTCGTGCGCAATTCAAAATTGCGTATTCATAATTCATATAATAAATTCCCCATTTTTCTCTTTCTTCCCTCTATTTTTTATTTCAACCTCTCCATATATACATATCCACATAAACCTCCCGAAATTTTACATTCATACCAAATTATCAAATTTCCAGCAGTATCAGTACAAAAAAAAAATTCTCCCATCCACATGAATAAAAAAATAAAACAAAATAATAAAAACAAATACATGAATTTATCGCTATTATTATTATTATTATTTTTTTTTTTTTCATTTATTTTTCACATACCTGGTGTTATAAATTCAACAACTCGAGCGCACAGCCGCATATATATTCGCCCACACATTTTTATTTCACTCGGTCGAGCGTTCGTGAATAAAATGAAAATAAAAAAAAGAAATTTTTTTTTCTCCTCGTGTCGCTCTTTGTTTCATTTATATTTCAACTGAAGCGCTACGTTGTTTACGCCAACAGAAGCGGCAATATACAAACACACACACCACACATGAACAATACATATAAATATATATATTTATATGTACGTATATACATATTTCTCTTGCACATCCGGAAATATCAAACCTAAGATAGAAAAATAAAATGCATACACCAGTAGCAATTAGCCAGTAAGCCATGTACAAACTGCAAAAATATATATATTACATAATAGTGTCGTAAGTATATAATATTATATTTATAAAACGATGACGAAAAATATATACTAAAGAAACATAAACTCAGTATATGTATATAAATTTAATACATACATATAAACTATAAAAACATGAATATAAGATATATATGTACATCAGTTGAAGTTTAAAGATGCCGACAGGAGGACGCGGTCTTGTGAGGATTACAGACCGTCCACGTAAAGCCATACAACAATAACAATATAAACCATCATGAAGAAAGTGAAAAAAAAAAAAAAGAAATATATATATATATTTAAAAAAGGGCAAGTGCAGTGAAGAGTAAGTGCAAGACGAGCGACACAACACTATTTAAAAAAGAGAGAAATATGTTTGTGTGTGTGTCGAATGTACATATATGGAGCTACCTTATATGCCGACAATAGAAACGAATATCGGAGATTATTACCAATAAATTGGCACACGGATCATTTCACTAATTCTCATAACAGCTCAATAGATTATGATTATCTATTTAGTACGCTTCGTTAACCATACACTCGTGCTGTAGTTACTCACTCAATGTTTAGGCGAAGCTGTACATATGTATTTATATTATATAGTTAAATAGAAGAGAAGGCGATGTATTGTGTATTTACAAATGAATTTTGCTTCCGTATATATTATATTGACGAAAGTGTAGGTATTTTCTAGATGGCCATTAGTGATCGCGATTGCTATAGAATGATACTCAAATATTGGATGCACTTCCGGTATAAAAAGAAAATATATATATGTATTATAATAGATATATATCAAATAATATTCTTTTGTGATGACACGATGAGTATTTTGTATTGTGAGAAAAATTTTGAGTGAATTTTTTATTATTA
The DNA here is from genome assembly GCA_030347275.1 of Microctonus aethiopoides. Taxonomy (NCBI): domain Eukaryota; kingdom Metazoa; phylum Arthropoda; class Insecta; order Hymenoptera; family Braconidae; genus Microctonus; species Microctonus aethiopoides. The sequence continues at coordinate 1,629,960 of JAQQBS010001424.1, forward strand.
TTTTCTCATTTATCACTAGATGTGACAGTGAGAGGTTAATTAGGCCACTTGAAAGCAGAGGTATATTGTATTGTTAGAATAAAATGTCTTGGTATTGTGTATAAGTGTAGATGAAAATAAGTAAAAGAAGAAAAAAATATTTTTAGATGTATAAACTTTATTAAAGCTTTTTTGGATTGTATTGAATAATTGAGGTGAAAGGAAATTTTCAGTTTAGGGCTTTCTATCTATCATTCTTGATATAGTTCATTGACAAAATGTATATAGGGTCTGATTTAATTTGATTGGGGTGGTCTATGGAGATGTAAACCTCATCGTTCACCCTGTTATAAATATATATATAGATATTTAGGTATGTGTTGGGGCGAGTGCTAAAAAGACCCGCGTCGTGTCGATCGGTATTTAGTGGTGCCTGAGAGTGACACGAGGATTTAGAAGCTTGTATATAATTCTCTCTCATTTAATATCCCTTATAGCACTTTTTAACCCTTCAATTTACAAGAACGCATGCATCGTATTAAGCGATAAATAATGCGAATGACGGATTAAATATACCAATTTATGACGTATCGGACATCAACAAATTTTTTAAGCATAATAATTTGTGATGTCTATCAAAATTTATAGAAAAAAAAATTTAATATAAATATTATAAAAAATTTATCAGTGAAATACTTTTCTCTTTTTTTTTCTTGGCTCTATTCCCATTGCTCTTTAATATTTTCTATTATTTATTGAATAGAGATTTATAACAAACAATTAGCTTAGTGTGAAAACAAATCATAATAATTTGTTATATTTATAAAAAAATTAGAAATAAATATTATAAAAAATTTTCCATATTATATAATTAAAATACTTTTTTTTTTCTGGGCACTATTATAATTCCCATTGTTCTTCAATATTCTCTATTATGTAATAAATGGAGATTTACAATGAGCAAGAGGGTAAAAGCAAATCATAATAATTATTTATATTTATAAAAAAAATTAGAAATAAATATTATAAAAAATTTTCCATTATTAAAATACTTTTTTTTTCTGGGCACTATTATAATGGGAATTATCCCATTGCTCTTCAAAATTCTCTATTATGTAATAAATGGAGATTTATAACGAACAAGAGTGTAAAAAGAAATCATAATAATTTGTTATATTTATAAAAAAAATTAGAAATAAATATTATAAAAAATTTTCCATTAAAATACTTTTTTTTTTTCTGGGCACTATTATAATTCCCATTGCTCTTCAATATACCCTATTACTTAATAAATGGAGATTTATAACAAGGAAAAACAAATCATAATAGTTTATTGTATTTATAAAAAAAATTAAAAATAAATATTATAAAAAATTTCAAAGTGAAACACTTTTTTTTTTTTCTTGGCTCTATTATCATTCCCATTGCTCCTTAACATTTTCTATTATTTAAAAAATGAAAATTTATAACAAGCAAGAGTGTGAAAAAAAAAAAAACAAATCGTAATAATTTGTTATATTTATAAAAAAATTTAGAAATAAATATAAAAAATTTCCCTGCAGTGAAATACTTTTCTTTTTTTTTTCTATTGGCCCTATTATTATTCCCATTGTTCTTTAATGTTTTTCATAATTTAAAAAACGAAAATTTATAACGAGCAAGAGTATATAAAAACAAATATTTATAAAAAAATGTTTTCACTCAAATATAAATTTCTTTTAAATTTTCTTCTCATCTCAATTACTATTCCTATTCCCTTTCAATATTTTTTATTGTTTGGAAAACGCAGATACATGACAAACAAGTGTATGAAAACAATAGAGAGTTAAGTCGACGGAGTAATAGCTCGACGTTTTGTTTATGATTTTATGAAAACAAAAAAAAAACAAACAAAAAAATAAATAAATATGTGAAAGTAAAAAGAATGCGTGTGGATGTGTGCATAAATATAGTGGGTGGACAGGTTAAAAGTGATGTGAAGTGAGTGCTGAGTGAGATTATGGGAACAAGGGGGATGGTGGTGGTGGCAGTGGTGACGATGGGCTAAAGAGGAATTGCGGGGGGTGAAAAGGACGAAGGGGACGGTGGTGCGGAGAGTGTCGCTGTGAAACGCTTAGCGAGATTGCAGCCGACAATACAACAATACAACGACGTGCGTGACACGCCCGATGGGGCTTGGGGGTTGGAGCAGACACAGAAATCTCGCCAATTCTAGGGGCGGTATTTTGCCACACCCCCGTGTAGCAATACAAGCAACACCAGCAGCAGCAAGAGCGCGACTTTCTCTCACTCACTCTCCCTCTTCTGTTGCTTTTATCCCAGCAAAACTCTCTCGTATATGTACACAACAACGCGACGTCGACTTTTCAGCAAATGAGACAGAGAGAATGAGAATGTATATATATATATGTGTGTGTGCATATATAGTGAGAAATAACGAGGAAGGGAAGAGAACAGCGCAAGGATGACGAGACATAGGAGAAAAAAATAAAAGAAAAAATTGAGAGAAAAAAATAAAATTGACTCGACTGCAGATTTATTTTTTTTTTCTCTTTTTTTTTATCATTCAGCCGGATTCGTTTCGTATCTCCCTTCATCTGCGAGCCTCTTGATACATAACAAACAGCTCTGACAATTTTTTTTTTTATATGTTTGTATATGAATAATAATTATGAATGTATATCGTGGTACTTGTTAGTTAATACAAAACAAAATACAAATGTTGTGATATGTCATTAGCAGTTGGAGAATTAATTAAGTAAATTTGTTTGAAGGTTTCTTTTGTATGTTCTAAAATTGATTTTATAGATAGATTATTTATAGTAGGTTTTTTTTTTAAATTTAAAAAAAAAAAAAGAAAAATAAAAAAATTAGTATATTATTAATTTCTAATTTAGTATTTTTTTTTTTTATATTATTATCTGTACTATTGTTTTGTTTTGTGATAATAATATGCTCGTTGGGAAGCTCATACGATTTCCTATCCAATCAGCATTCTCAATTTATTTTTTAGATCTTGAAAAAATGTGAAAAAAAATTTTTAAAATAAAGAATCAATATTGGAATTGAATTTATTAAATTATCCGAATGAATTTATATTTTTTTTTTTCATATACTTGAATTATTTATTCATTTGTTTATTCATTTATTCACGTATTAATTAATTTATATTCATGTTTTATTAATTTTAAAAACACAATATATATTAGACTACTTTGATCTTTCAATGTGATTTTTTCTCCATTATTTTGTTCAATAAAATTTTTATATTCTGATGTCCATTTTATCCAGCATCTTCTATTCTTATATAAAATATCTCTCTTTATATATACTATGTAAACATAGTGTTGCATATCTCTATTATACAAACGATCTTGATCGATCGGAAGAAGTATAAGTATACATCTAAAATTAATCCGGATGTCGAAACTTTTGATTGTCCATTTAAACCAAACATGTATGTGAGCAATAAAAAAATCTATCTATCTATCTATCTATCTATATTTACAGTACATATGCGCATGTACATCTTCAACAGAGTACAAAGGACCCGCGCGTTCAATTCTAGACAAACTCAAGGACCTTTATAAGCCGTACGATTATTTCCAGTTGAGGTGAATCACATCGAACCAAAGTGGCTCACATCAACTATCCTCGATGTTTATATAAAAAAGATTGAACCAAAAAAATGGAGCATAATTTTCATTCAAAACGAAAAAAAAAAAAAAATCAAAAAACGAAAAAAAATAAATAAATATATAAATATTTTTAATATTTATATTAATATTATTTTGTATTTATATATATTATGATATTATTTTTATTTTTTATATAATTTATACTTATATTATATAAATACAACAATATATATTTATATTAATAATATATTTATATAATAATTTATTATATTATTAATAAGACTAATTAATAATATCAACAGTGAAATCCAGAAATTTTTTTACAATTTTTATATTTTTATTTCCAATCGACAGATGCCAATGTGCTTGAATAATTTTTCCCGTCACTCACAATATAAAATTTAAATTTCATTTCGAATTCTAAAATTAAATAATAAAATTAGAGATAAAAAAAAACAAATAAATTAATCTCAATGATGAAATGAAATAAATTGTAGATATTATTGTATGTATATAAATGGAGAGTTGTTATTGAAAATTGAGTGTTTACAGGAGAAAAAAAATATGGGGCGCGAGATGAACTGAATAATATACATGTATATACAGCAATATATATATATATGTATAATACATCAGGGTTTGTGCCCGCATGTAAACGGCTAAGCTGGGACTTAGTACGCGCTACTGGGATAAAAGTTATATAGAATCATTGTGTATAACACATGTATACATATAAATGTGAATGAACGCGATCGTTCACCACATTTATATTATATACACTCTTGTAGGTTGCACTCACGGCGCTAGTGACGATGACGAGGGACGACAGCAACGCCAAACAGGGAATTTAAAACGTCCGTCCGTGTTTCACGCGAGAATTGTTACAACCACGCGATCAACAGTGACGGAAGCGCTTTAATAAACATATATAGGTATTATATCCTTCATTTACGTTGTATCCCGTATCTTTATATATATATACGATGAACAAGTGTGATGAATGAATTATCAATCAATAAGATTAAATAAAATTATAAATTTTATTAGAACAATAGAAAAATTAATTTTATTTCATGAAATTTTTTTTTTTTATTTTTTATAGTGGGGATAATTTATTTATTTATGTTCACAGTTGGAGTGGAATTATTTTCTCTTGATAATAGAGGTAAATAAAGTTTAAAAAAAAAATCGCTGTTAATTATCAATCAATAAAATAAAATAAAAATATTATTTTATTAAGATAAAAAAATTAATTTTACTTCATAAAATTATTTTTTTTATTATTTTTTATCATGAATATATTTTATTTATTTATGTTTGCAGTTGAAGTGAGATTATTCTCTCTCAATGAGAGGTAAATAAAGTTAAAAAAAAAAAATTCGCTGCTAATTATTATCAATCAATAAAATAAAATAAAAATATTATTTTATTAAAATGAACAAATTAATTTTATATTTATAAAACAATTTATTTTTTTATTTTTCATATTAAAAATAATATGTTCATGTAGATGTTTACAGTGGAATTAAATTGACTCTCTCTCTTAATAAGAGATAAATAAATATTATAAAATATTCGTTGCCAATAAACACTCCAGCAGATTATTAAATTTTTTCCACTCGATTAACGAAAAAATTTCGTGCTTATCATGGCATCAACGATGGATAGGGCGCGATACAATGAAGGCGAAAGAGATGCGATCATAATATATAAATATATAGGGCCTCGGTGGTTGCTATGAAACACAGACTCTCTTCATTATTGTTCCATTCAATTTATAGCCCATATAAAATATAAAAATACCCAGCAGAATTATTTTCTTCATTGCTTCCAAATATATGTAAGTATATGTATATTTTTTTTCGGCACTTATTAAATTTATCTAATACCTACCCAAATACATAAGCATATACATATAATAAATACATTTAACCATAAAAGGAGAACGCCCAATAATTCTTCATGAAAATGAGCATAGAATTTAAAATAAATATATTATTCCACCATCGAGATTTTTGTTCACAAGTTCGATACCCCGTGCAACACGATTTTGTATATAAAAGAGTTTGCTCATACATATCTATAGACATATGAATACGCATGTATATATAAATATTTTTTTCACTTTTCCAATTGTAGTGTGAAAGCAATGCCACAAGAAAAAGTTTCATACATTGTAAATAACCAACAAATATATACATTTATAAATATACATATATCTGTGTATAACCCTTCAGGTTTCACAAAACTAATTCGTTCACAACACTGTCGATTCAATACATACAATATATAAACCACCAGTAGTATATTGAAAATAAAATTAAGTAGTGTATGAGAGAGTTGTAGCGAAAAATATAAATGACCCGACAAAGAGTTCTCAATCCTATATATGTATGCTGTATGTATAATATAATATTACTTATATATACATATATGGATATGTATGTAGGTAAATAAATGTATATATGTATAACGGAAGCCATGGCGGTGCGATGACAGAAAGAAATATCATTGTATGAGGTTTATAAGCCGCTTAATACTGATAATCCTTTAGCTTTGCTCAGGAATTACCGCAAATGCAGTTACAGAGCTGAAATTATAACGAAAAAAAAAAGCGAAATAGAGTGTATAAATTTTATACACGCACTTGTGAAGATAGAAATATAAACAGAATATCGAAAAGAATTAAATTTTTTTTTTTTTTGTTATTTAAACTCAGTCGAAATAAAAATTTATTTCATAATAAAATTAAAAACTGAATATCAAAAAATAATTTTTTTTTATATTTTTAAATTCACTCAAACTCAAAATTAATTTTATTATAAAATTAAAAACAGAATATCAATAGAAAAATAATCTTTTTTCTGTTCTTTAAACTTATTCAAAATAAAAAATAATTTCATAATTAAATCAAAAATAAATTATAAAAAAAAAAAAAATTTTTTTCTCTTTTTTAAACTCAGACAAACTAAAAATTAATTTCATAACAAAATCAAATTATCTCTATATCTTAATAATATCAATACACAAATATTTTATTCTACACCTGCATAATTGATTATTTGATTACATGAGATAATGTGTGGACTAAACGGACATGCATAATTACGCATGGATATATCCAAAAACGAAAACATATATACATTACAAACACATAGCGGGGGTGGATCTCTTCTTCGTATCGGAATCGAGCCCTGAGGCCTGAGGTTTTACGCGAGCATATGTCAATGTTTGCCTTTCGGCACATACACAAACACACATATGTATAATACATAGATATAAACCCAGATAGATAGATAAACAAGCTTTACGCTCACTCGGTTGCTCCCTGGCGAACTCATATATCTACATATATACACCCAATCGCACCCTATTCCTCCCACTCTTCATTTCAACTACCGCACTGTCCTCCCTTGATGATCCGCGTTTGGTTCAATAAATATATATACATCATATATAAATGTATAAACATACATATTCACAACTCTCTTCAACCATGCAACTCTCGTTTCAATGACCACTCAAAAATCAGATACATGATGGTACATTGTACCTAAACACCAATAAAAATACCTTCCAACTATAAAAAAAAAATAGTAACAATAATGACAATGATAATAATACTGAAAAGTAAATGAATTGATAAATAAATAAATAAAAATAAAATATGTGTTTAAAAATTTATTTGTATTTTAATTCACTCTGTTAAATAATATGATGATAATTAATAATAATGATAATGATAATAATACTAAAAAGTAAATATATTCATAATTAAATAAATAAATAGGAAATATTTGAAATAATGTGATAAAAAATTGTTTTGTATTTTAATTCACTCTGTTAAATAATATGACAATAATTATTTAATTAATTAATATGATGATAATTAATAATAATGATAATGATAATAATACTAAAAATTATAAATATTAATAATTAAATAAATAAATAGGAAATATTTGAAATAATGTGATAAAAAATTGTTTTGTATTTTAATTCACTCTGTTAAATAATATGACAAAAATTATTCAATTAATATGATGATAATTAATAATAATGATAATAATAATAATACTAAAAAGTAAATATATTAATAAGTAAATAAATAAATAGGAAATATTTGTTTGAAATATTGTGATAAAAAATTGATTTCTATTTTAATTCACTCTGTTAAATAATATGACAATAATTAATTAATTATATTGAAAAAAAATAATTGAATTATTTTGGGGATGCTGGAAATTATTGCTAAATACCACTGAGGTGTGAAGAGAACGTTCTTGGAGTAATAAGGGATGTACAACAGACCTCGCATTCTCTCTCTTTATATGTATTACATATTAAACGTAAAAAGAGACGAGTATAGAATGAACAAAAGCAGTTTTGATATATTTTGTGTGGTTATATATGTACATGTCTATGTATATATTTATATGTACATGGGCTCTGTGTTACGGATGAGATAAATCTCATCCCTGATGTCCCTACGGGTAAAGTGTAGTATAAGAGAGCGATAGAAACTGAGTGAGTATAGAGTTCCCAAGTGTACATACACATTCATTCATATGTATATATAAAGATGTATATATGTATACATGTATGTATGTAATATATAACTGAGCGGTTACGCAGTGTAGTGACGTCGTCGTTTGTTCGCGCTACAACCTCCATTTTAAGCCATGTTAGTTGAGCGAGGCCCGCGAGGGACTTTCTCTCTAAAACCTACTGCTATATATCTATACCCTTTAGCTATAGCTAGCTATATTCCCTTGAGAGTCGATGCCTTTCGTGGAGTGAAGCGTGTTGAATGTCGCCGTAAAAGAAAGAAAAGAAAGGAAAAAAAAAAAAGCGGTGAAGGCGGATGAATAAAAATAAAAAAATAAAAAACGGAGGTAATATAACGCAAGGAAAAAAAAATAGAGACGAAAAGATGCTTCATTTTCCTTGTCTGATCATTTCAGGAAAATGGCCGAGTTTACCTACTATACATGGCTAACCGAAAGAAAATGTAAGAATTTTATTATTGAGAAAATAAAAAGTATATTCATTTTTAACGAAGTAAATATGTTAATAGTCGAGTGTTTGACACAGAAGAAAATAAACTGAACCGAAAAATAAAAAAAAAATGGGGGGTGCGCGAGAATAAAAGTGTTAAAAAAATCAGCAAACGTCGGCATGAAAGTTGAAAGGATCATAGAAAGAGATAGACGGATATATGTATAAAGAGAAAAACGAACAAAGTGTAAGAAGAGAAATGATGGTGAATAAAAATAAAAGAGAGTATAAGGGTGATAACAAGAAGAACCTTAATAGGATGTTTCTCAGCCCCTTGTCGATTGGCTAATTATCCACTTGGCAAATCCTGTTTCTATACGCTTTCACTTTATATGTCACGTAAGCTCTTAATGAAATCAAATATCTTATATTATATGAAATGAAAGTACCAAATGTACCCTGTGCACTTTTACCACCTTAATACAAAGATACATGTACGTATATTTATTTTATTGTTCATTGTACGATGATAAAGGAATATAACACGGGAAGTAAATCGTATTTTGAATCGCGTGATGTGAAACGAGGACGCAATCGTATGAAATATATATATAAATGTAATAGTAAGGGGATGACGATTGTAATCGCATATAGAGACGAAAATAAATAAATTGGGAGAGATGTGTATCGAAAGAAATAGTCAATTTGGAAAAGACAATGAGAAACGTGATGTGGATTCATACATAAAATCAACAATGATGATTCAATTTTTATTTCTCATATTATATCTATTTTTCCTTTATATATAAATAAATTTCCATTTATTATAGTTAACGATCATATCATGTTGTAAGTCGCCAGTTCTCGTCCGATCACTGAAGCTAAGCAACATTGAGCGTGGATAGTACTTAGATGGGTGACCGCTTGGGAACACCGCGTATCGTTAATTTTCCTTTTTTTATAAAAATATATATTTAATAGAAAGAAAAATTGTAATATCTATTTTACTATACATACATATGTATTATGTATATATTCAAAATTATTTTCATCCAATTCCGCAAGAGTTATTTTTATGGAAAATAAACAATTACAACGGTCGAGAGCGAAGACAACAATGATCAATAAAACCTCATATTTATATACATAAAAAATATTGCGACGAAATATGTAGTCCAGTGGCTCGACGAAGTATATACATATAGTAAAGAGGGAAGAAAACAAGAAAGAGAATATATAGAGAGAAAGGGAAACGAGAGATTGTTATACCTAAACAAATCGGGATTGTTTGCAGTGGCATCGTTTTACGCATGAGCCCGTGGGTTCTTTATATTCTTTTCTCAATTGAAGTTGATGCCACTTGAACGAGCTGGAGTGTAAGCAAATGCGAGAGCAAGTGAGATAAATATAGTTAGGGGGTTGGTCTCACTCGTAGGTCACCCCCCCTCGATGACAGGGTGGCTTTGATCTGCGCCGATCTCCGGAACTACCATCATTCGTTTTGTTTCGTTTGTTTTTTTTTTCTTTACGTCGGTACATTCCCTGTGTTCCTCCTCTTTTGCACATCTCTTGGCGACCACTTCTCGCTTTGCAAATCCATCGCAATTCACTTTTCTCTCCTCTGTCATTCGAAAGAATGACGGCGCTTGGCCTCTAATTATATATAAGTTGAAGTCTGGGGTGCGGGTTTGTTATTGGTGGACGAGAGAATGTGCACGACATGATGAGAGCCACAATATTTGTTAATTGAGACAATAGAGAAGATGAGGATTTTATTTTTCCATCGATGAATTTATTTGATGAATGTTTTTGTATATTGACAGAGAGATCAACTGATTCATATTCATGAGAAAAAATCAGTGCACGTTTAAGTCAAGGGACTAGTGCCGGTGAGTTGATCAAAAGGCAAAAGAAGATCGTGATGTCAAGTTCTCATTTCAACCCCTTGTTATACATATCATTCCCTTCATTTTTTTTTTTTTTTTTTTTGCACTATGTAAAATTATATGTACACACATACGAATGTGCAGGGTACATATGTATTATTATTCTCTTTAGGAAACGTTTCGACTCTTCAGCTAACTTGATGTACATTCGTATTTCTCAAATAATGATGACCCCCATTATAAATTGAATATCTTTACACTTTTTTCTGTTTTAATTTTTATGTCGAGTGTTTTTACTATCGAGCACATCAAAAGTTTATTTGGAAATTCGGATAAATATACTCACATTGACATTCACAAAGGATGTAGAAAAAAAAATGATATACATTTTTTTATATTCATTCCAAAATCAAAGGATGAAAAGCCAGATTGAATAAAAAAGATAAAAATATGATTTTTTCTCTTTCATCTGTTATGTTTGTGAATTATTTTTCACACAAATATTAAATAAACAGAAGAGATGTTTTCACGAAAAATTTGTTTAAACATTGAAGTTGTAGTGTATTTGCAGTCTGTATTGTGATAAAATTTGCTCTTCTTTCACAATGTTAAGAGATTACTGTTGCTATATAAAATTGTGGTCGCGAACTCCATCAGTCAAATTGAAATACAACTTCAATCATCATCACCATATAAAACCACAAACATATCACTATGTCGTACCTATTTACATTTAACCACTAGCCATTAGAATTTATATACATGTTCTACTGCACTATATGTATTTATGAAACCAACTCGTGTATTAACCACAAAACAAAACATATAAATGCAACAAAGAATAAAAGAACAAAAAAATCCTGATTGTTTCACTGTTATCCAACAAATTTAATACCCAAAACTATCAAATTTATTTCATCATAAATAAAAAAGAAATAATTATCTTTTTAAAAAGACTGAACAAAATTTTTTCCTCTTCATATTTTAAATTGAATAAAAGTTTGTTTATGATTTTGAATTAAATATAAAGATTGCGAACAATGAGAAATGAATACAATTGTTAATATATAATTACTATACGTGTATGTATACCCTGAAGATATTCAGGGTATTTATAGAATATATATTCATGTACATTTAAGTACATACATACATATAGCTCGATAGAATATGTATTAAAAGATTATTCAACATTACATTTTACCTTTTGGCGTAATATGTGGATTAGATGTATTGAATAATTCTTGTTGCAATGCACATCGATGAGCATTGATGAATAAATGTGTATATGGATATTTAAGACGATTAAATTTCTTTTGATGTGCTTACCTGGCATGAAGCAATGGGTGAGCACGTACGTTGGTGAGTTTCTTTGTTGATTTCCATGAGAAACCACGAGCAAAAGGAGAAGAGAGTTGTGAGTTCTTCTGCAGAATTAAAAAGGAAATAAAGAAAAAAAAGTGAGAAAATGGTCATAAAGGTTTGAAAATTTTTTTTTTTTTAAGGTGATGAGCAAGTAGTGAGCATTTGATTTGGTTCACTCTGCCATCTATTTCTTGGAAATTGTATCATTAATATATATTTTACCTTTGAGATCTCATGAATGCACAAATTTTAGCTGAAAAATAATAAGCGCAATTGAAAGCTCGTGTCAAAATTATATAATGAAACTGATTTTATTTTTTTCCTATGTTCCGTATAATGGAAGATATATTGAGTTGAAGTTAGAAACTCGTGATTTTCATGATGAAAAAATTCAGTCATGGTTGTCGTCGTCGTCGTCGTCTGTTCGGTGTCCTTATTCAATGTGTGTATGAAACTATAAACTTGTCTCTCTCCAATCTATACTATAGTATCTTTCTCTTACTTCTAAAACTTCCTATTGTTTTGCCTTTTATTATTGCAAGGTCGCAACTATCTTTTTCTAAGACGCATGAGATTTATAAGTTTGTCCTTTTCTCTCATAACAAAATTTTATTCTTTCTCTACTAACGCGGTCAACTTTGATTAACATTTGTCACGTGATATAATAATTCAATATACAATTGATTATATTCAGAGTTATAAAAGCTGTGCCAATAAAAGGAGAATAGTTTACCAAGGTGAATTACTCAATGTTGTACTGGCTTATAAGCAAAACCTGATACTATATAAGCTAAAAATGCCGCCGAAGGAATTACAAAGTGAGGAGTGTACAATAAATATATTAGATAACGATTGTTTGATAAAAATATTTTTATATTTACCAATCAAAGATCGTATGCGCATTGAAGGAGGTAAATAAATTGATTGTATTTATTATCATCTTTATTATTATACAAATGTTGAAAGAAAAGTCTATAAGAAAATTTTTCTTTTCTGATTCAATTTCAGTTTGCAAAAGATGGCAGACTGTCAATCAAGAAGCGTGGAGTGATATCAAAGAACTCAAATTTCCTGAAGCTCTCGACTTTCTATACAGTTACATTCCAAATGTACGTGAGGATAAAAAGGCAGCTATTAAAAAACTTTTGCCTCGATGTGGACGTTTTCTTAACAAATTGGAATTCGGAATAGAATATGGGTCTTATGAATTTAATATTATTCCAATAATCGCAAAGTATTGTCACAATTTGCAAAGTTTAATTGTTCATTTTGAAGCCTATGATCTAATCTGTTTAAATATAACATGGTTATTTCTCAATTTGCATAAAATAGAACGTCTTAAATTGACTGGACTCGACTCAAATTTTCGAGATGCATGCTTAATAAAATTACCAACGAATACGATGAAAGAATTGTCTTTAGAAATAAGAGCATCTGACTTTGATTCTGACACATACTGCGTAAATATAACTCGGGCTGGAGCGATAGTAAGTTAATATTTTACTGCACTATGAAAAACAAATTTTTCTAAATTTTATTATTCATTAATGATATGATAAATTGATTTCACAGGGTATTCAAACTTTGAAGAATTTATGGAAACTTGAATTGAATGGATTTTCATTTGAAGCAGATGAATTGAATCTAATCGTTCGTAATGAATCAATAACTTATTTATCATTTAAAAGCTGTTGCTTCGAAAATTGTATAAATCTCATTGCAAATTTTCGTGGGCTCAAATACTTGAATCTTTCATTTGAGTGTGCTGTTGATGATAATTTTCTTATCAAATTAGCGGCAAACTGTACAGAACTTGAGGAGCTAAATATAGACTGTACGTGAAATCTGAAATATTTCTTTAAATCAAATAAATAAAAATTCACGTGTTAAATAATAATAATATATTTGCAGATTGTAGAGATGTAACGAATAATGGTATAAATGCAGTTTTTAAGCTCAAAAAACTTACTACGTTGAAGAGTAATGGCTTATACAAAGTGACTAATTTCGCTATTGATACTGTTCTCAGTAAATATGAAGCATTAAAAGTTTTACACTGTAGCAATTGTAGTGTCAGTGATTATGGAACAATAGAATTGCTGCAAAATGCACCTTATCTAGAAGAAATTGATTTGACTTCTACTTCAATTTCAACAGAGTTTCTTGATGTCGCTTGCAATGTTGCTATCAGTCGTGCTAATGCAAAACCCTTAAGGATTATTGCCAACTATTCATCGTTATATAATTGGCGCAGACCACAAGGCATTTCAGAGTCTGTTTTAATCGTTGAACTATTACAGGAATACGACTGGGGATGTGATGATGAATTGGAGACTCAATATTCGCTTGATAATCCTTGTGATTGCTTTCATAGGGATGATTTCGATGATTTTGGTCATCAGTGTTAAAATTGTTATTTGTTGAGTATAGCGAACTTCTACCCACCTCTTCTATCCTATCCTTACCCGAATCTCCTCCACGTCTCCATCATAACTGTACTGATTACCCATACTAACATGTAAGAGGTCACCTGATTTGTTTTCACTAATCAGTGTGCACCATTGCACTCACTATCTGAGCGATTTCCCTCTCTCCATCCCTCTTTCCGACCAGAGTCTGGACTCTGGTCAGTAATGGTCACCCAAAAATTCTCCAGCTCGACTCTTTCATCAATTGTTATTCATTTAAATACAGTCCGTTGTCAAATAAGGCTAAATTAAATTATAATTCTTATTAATAAATAAATATTGATTAGAAACCGTAAATTAAATTAATTGATTTACGGATGTAGAATAATAATTAATAATAATTGATGTATAATAAATAAATAAACAAATGAAGACTTCGTTGAAGGATATATAGATTACTAATAAAATATGAACAAGCATTTATTACTAATTAAAAATTTCATTTGTTTAGAGCTGGAGCGATAGTAAGTTAATATTTGATTAACGTGCCTCATTAGCCACCTAGTGCTTTCAGATGCATATCTCTGTACAGCCTTTGCTAGTGGTGTCACCAAATGCTATTGGAGTTATTCCAACGTGAAATAATTTTTTTTTTTCATCAGTTGGTAATGCAGTGATCAAATTTATCAATAGCAGAAAAATGAAATATCATCCGCCAATAAATATGATATAATTATTATTATTATTTTTCAGTTAGGTTATAAAAATAAATTTTAGTAATCCCAGCCAAAGAAGGAGCTTCAAACATATTTAAAAATATTTATCATAACGACATAACCAATAAATTAAAATAAACAAAACATTCATGTAGTGAGAGGAAATTTTCTAAAGACAGTATATAATAACAAACTTTAAGCTTAAAAGCTCCTATTTGGTCGAATATATACATATTCATCAATGATTTTTGCATAGTTTTAAATTAAAAAAAATGATTATTATATTTAATATTCATTTTGTATACTTCAAGTAAGCACAAAGTCTCATCGGTATGTATGTGTATAACCTAAAAATAGATATAAAAAAATTTATCATTGGCATAAAGATAAAGTAACACTAAAAATACTGTATATATATCACAAAGAACAGTTTTACATGCATGAGAATGTGGATGGAAGCATAAAAATACTGATAATTTTTAGTATTGTTTAATCTGTTTCCCGGCAGAATTAATATCATTCTTATCTTTGCAGTGGGCACTGGAGTGAGACGTAATATTATTAATTTTAATAATAGCAAAGTGGGGATTGGATTGTCGCTGAGTAATATAATTTATCTAGAACAACTGAATATTCTCCATTAAACAGTGTGCTTTTTTCTGGACATAAACACTTTGTGAGTATATTAATTATGTATTTATATTTATTATAAATTTACATCTAAAATAAGAAAATTATATTATTTTTATTTTATTCTAGATGTTTAAGTTACAATGACGCCACCAATAATATCTAAAGATAAGAAAAATAAAAAAAATGATGAAGAAGCAAATTATGACGAATTGAAACATGAATTCAATGATTTAAAACGTAAAATAAATAAATTGGAACATAGAAGTTACAGTCTTAATTTCTATTATGCGATTGCACTGTGTAATAGTTTATTGGTGTTATTAATCATCAGTTTTTATTTAATAACATCAAGATATCATGTATCCATTTCGGAAACATTTCAAATGAGCCAAGCCGAAGATACGCCAAAATCAATTATTGATTATACAGATTTAATATTAATGAATATGCAATGTCGTAATGTTCCAAAAGAATTGCGTTTCGATTGTCATCCAGAAGATGGTTCATCTGAATTGGAGTGTACAAAACGTGGATGCTGCTGGGTGGCAATTAAAAATCATGAAAAAAATACAAAAAATATAACGAATAAAAATCCATTGAATATACCTTACTGTTTTTATCCATCAGATTGGAAATTATATAATTATGAAAACACAACTGAACAATATGATGGAAATGCCAATGATTTCGTGGGATATTTACGAAAAAATAATTTAGAATCATTTTATAAAAATGATTTGCAATTAATTAAAATAGAATCAGCAAGTATCAATGAATCAATACTGCGTGTAAAGGTAGAAGACAATATTTTGATTTATGAAACATTAAATATATAAAATAAAATAAAATAAAAATTTTAATAATCATTTCCTTTTTTTATATTGCAGATTTATGACCCAACAAATACCCGATACACGCCAACATATCCTTTACGTGATGATGTAAAGCCATTTAGTAATAATATTACTAATACAAAGTATCAATTTGAAATTGATAAATCTAAACCTGGCTTTCGTATCAAACGACGATTTGGTAGTAAAGCTGTAATATTTGATTCAATTGAAGCCGGTGGTTTTGTATTTGCCGATCAATTTTTACAAATGAGTACACTATTACCGTCATCAAACATTTATGGTTTAGGTGAACACAGAACTAATTTAAAATTAAATACAAATTGGCAGATATTTACTCTGTTTAATAAAGACCAAGCGCCAGTTGAAAATGCAAATTTATATGGCTCTCATCCATTTTATTTGATAATTGAGGAAAATGGTGATAGTCATGGTGTTTTATTTCTCAATAGTAATGCAATGGATATAATATTACAACCAACACCAGCGTTAACTTACCGTAGTATCGGCGGTATATTTGATTTTTATTTTTTCATGGGTCCAACACCCGCCGACGTTCTTCGACAATATACATTAATAACATCAAAGCCATTTTTACCACCGTATTGGTCACTTGGATTTCATTTATGCCGATTTGGCTATCGCTCATTAAATAAAACTATTGAAGTTTGGAATAGAACACGAGCTGCTGGAATACCATTTGATACACAGTGGAATGATTTAGACTACATGAATAACGCAAATGATTTTACATATGATAATATTACATTTAAAGACTTACCGAAATTCGTCGATCAACTTCATCAATTGGGAATGCATTATATTCCATTGATTGATCCAGGAATTTCAGCATCAGAGCCAAATGGTTCGTATTTACCGTATGACGAAGGAATAAAGACCAATATATTTGTGCAGGATAACAGCACAGGTCAGCCATTTGTTGGTAAAGTTTGGAATCGTGTATCAACTGTTTGGCCTGATTTTACCCATAAAAATATTTCTGATTATTGGCACAAAATGATGCTAAAAATGTATAATTATTTTAAATATGATGGCGCATGGATTGATATGAATGAACCGTCAAACTTTTATGACGGACGAATAAATGGCTGCACACAAAATCCACTTGATTATCCACCATATACACCAAATGTCATTGGAAATTTATTGTCAACAAAAACATTATGCATGAATGCTAAACATGAATCTGGATGGCATTATGACATTCACAATACATATGCTATTGGTGAAGCAGTTGAAACAACTTGGTCATTAAAAAAAATGCGGAATAAACGAGCATTTGCCGTTTCACGCGGCACCTGGATTGGATTGGGTGGATATGCAGCACATTGGACCGGTGATGTTTATTCAACTTGGCACGATTTAAAAATGAGTATACCCGAAATTTTATCATTTAGTTTATATCAAATTCCAATGGTTGGTGCTGATATTTGTGGATTTAATAGTAATACAACTAAAGCACTTTGCAATCGTTGGATGCAACTTGGTGCCTTTTATCCTTTTTCACGTAACCACAATTCAGATGATACTATTGAACAGGATCCCGTTGCTATGGGTGATTTGGTGGTCAAATCATCGATTAAAGCATTAACAATACGATATCGATTTTTGCCATATTTATATTCATTGTTCTTTCGTGCCTCTGTGTTTGGTGATACTGTTGCACGTCCTTTGTTTGTTGAATTTGTTGAAGATCGAAATACATGGAATATTGATACACAATTTTTGTGGGGAAGTGCTTTCATGATTGTTCCTGTTTTGGATGATGATAAAATTGAAGTAGTTGGATATTTTCCACGTGGTTATTGGTATAATTATTATACCAAAGAGCGTATTATTTCTGAAGGACAAAATTTTACGCTAGATGCACCTCTTGATACAATTCCCATTGTTATTCGTGGTGGATTTATATTACCTGCTCAGGTGCCGGGAAAAACAACGACTGAAAGTCGAAATAATAATTTTGAATTATTAATTGCACTTGATGAAAATGAATGTGCCAATGGGGAATTGTATTTGGATGACGGTGAAGGTTTATTCACTTATAAAATGAACGAATATGACTGGTTCAAATTTCAAGTAGAAAAACAAACATTATTTATGAGTCGCCGTGAGTCAAGTAATGGTAAAATGAAATTCAAGATAGGTAAAATTGAAATTATGGGCGTGACAAAGGATGTTAAATGGGTAACAATAAATGACGGAAATGTTTCATTTAAATATGATAAAAAACAATTTTATTTAGTAGTGGATCATATACCGCAATTGCAATATGAGATATTTAAATTGAAGTGGGGTTAATTAATTTTATTTAATAAGATATAATAATACCAATATATTTTATTTTTTATTTTTCATGTGCTGTTTTTGTTTTATTCATATTATTTTTTTTTTTTTGTTGTTGATCCTACAAGTGTATATATATAAATATTTTCATCAATACAGTAAAGTGCAATTTTATAAATTTTTCAATAAAAAATATTAAAACAAATGAATAAGTTTTGTTTTTTTACATATTCAAAATTTTATTTTTTTTCTTTCTTTATTGTACCATACACATCAAGCTCCTAACGATTCAATATATTCATGGCACTAATGAAACATAATCAATAAATCATATGCTAACATAATAAACATTTAGTTGAAGTTGAATTTACATTCATTCTTTTGCTGCTTGTGTATTATAATCTCTTTGGCACCGGATCTCATACATCAAATGGGAATAACATAAAATCACATGAATGAGGTTTGCCCTCATCGTGCAAGTCAAATTTGTGTTTGCCCTCAATGACCTTAATCTTTATTCAGTGACTGTTCGACCCATTTACATCGGCGCATTTTTTTTTTCCTTCTTTGTTATCATTTTCAAAGGAGTCAATCTTGATTTACCGAGTACACTTTTATTTTTTTCCAAACATAATATGGTAAACCGTATTAAAAGATTTACAGATACAGGGAGAATATTGAGTGCATTAAAGTAATTCAAATCTTCTTCTTTCCCTCTCATTGTTACTGAAGCGTGCATTGAATGGTGACGAAGTATTTTAGTACAATAATACATATAAATGTACTAAATATATTTATATAAATGAAACTTTTGGTAACAATTTAATCTTTGGGAAACTTAGTAAACACAATAATAGTATCTCCAAAAATCAGTCATATAATTTTCAAGCACCATCACCTGGAGCAATGAAAGTAAAGCTTGTGATATAGAATTATAATAATTAATTATATCATGATATAATCATAGTATAATAATTTTTTCAATACACGATTGGAAAACTACATGTAACGGAAATAACACAAGTCCATAAATAAATGGAGATATGAATAAATTTATAGAATGATAATAATAATAGTAATAATAATAATATATATATATTAATGTTTTTTATCCCCGTAATTTTATAATTATAATATCGCCTCGTTATTGTCTGCTCACATTTACTTATGCCTATCTAATTATCGCAGTGATTTTTTTTTTTTTTTTTGCATAATTTTAATATTTTTTTAAATTTATAGAATTACGTCATGTGACGTATAAATAAAATTGTAATAGAACAAATAGTCACACGACATTGTTTCCTTTTTATAGGCAACATAAGAAATTGATGCAATCGACTAATTTCTAATATCTAAAGTGCATACAACAATATTATAATCTGTTTAGCCTCATACGCAACGTAACGTCCATTGCACAATAAAAAAAAATTTTTTTTTTGTCCTTTAATTTTTTTTTTTTGGCATAAATTCAGTGAATTTGCATCGTAAAAATCTTTTCGTTTTTGGTATAAGGGTTGATTGATATTTATCAAAAGTATGACAAGGCAAGCATAATTAATTATGATTTGATTTTTCTTTTTATGAAAAAGAATGTTAATAAAGCAAAATAATGAAACAATTAATTATGTCGTATGGCAAGTTTTGGTTGACTGTATAAATATATATAATTCATGGCACTGAAGGACTGTCCTATTATCAATAAGAAGAAAAAACAAAATAACATTAATTCATCTACCTCAACAGAAAAAATCTACTACTATTATTTATTTGTTAATTTATTAAGTTATCTTCACTCTGATTTATTTCAGGATATCTTTGGCTATGAGAGACGCTAAAAAATTGTGTATATAATATAGAATGACACACCCTATGTGGCGGTAAGGGTCTCAAGTATCTCCTCCGGACTCTTATTCATCTTCTTGAATGCCTCCCAGTGCTCTTTGGGGACTGTCCACTCGAGAAACATCTTGAGATTCTTGCGAAGCGTCTCAAGCTCAGTGAGCTCACCGATTTTGGCTGGTTCTTTGCCAGCAGATACCAGTGAATCCTGTAATATTTCATCAATCAACCTCTTTCCAAAAC
Organism: Microctonus aethiopoides; assembly: GCA_030347275.1. Taxonomy (NCBI): domain Eukaryota; kingdom Metazoa; phylum Arthropoda; class Insecta; order Hymenoptera; family Braconidae; genus Microctonus; species Microctonus aethiopoides. The sequence goes on from JAQQBS010001424.1 coordinate 1,650,823, forward strand.
CAAGCTCAACCAATCTCAAAGGCTTTGAGATCCTTTTCAATAAAACCGCCAGCAACAATCGCATTTTTTCCACACTCATTATTCTAAATGTATTTGCATCAGCCATTTCATTTTTCGATGATGATTCACCCATTGAATCTCCATTTTCATCAACTGTATCCGTATCAAGACATGTTTTTTCATGATTTTCCAAATCATTTTTAATACGAAAAAAGCTATTACAATTTTTACAGCAATATGGCTTCGATCTACCGTGAATACATTTCATATGTTTTTTCCAATGAGGTAATTGAGTGAAGCCAGCACTGCACTCGGTGCACTTGAAGGGTCTTTCGCCAGTGTGTCGTCGTGTATGAAGTTTCAATGCAGTAGAATGAGCAAATGCCTGCCAACAAACTAGACAACGAAATGGTCTTTGACCACTATGGGTTCTTTGATGAACTGTTAATTGTGATTTTTGTGCAAATCTTTGACCACACGTTGCACAACCATGCGGACGTTCTTGACAATGTGTTCTCATATGCTGTGGTAAATGTCCTTTAAATGTTTTATTACAAATAACACAGAGAAATGATTTAACATCTTTATGTAAACATTCTAAATGTTTTTTTAATGCATCTCTGCGAATAAATTCACGTCCACAAATCTCGCATTTGTGATCCTTTTGACCATTATGACGTTTCATATGTAATGCGAGATTTGCTGAGCACGTAAATGTACCGGAACAAAGTGAGCAGTGATAGGGTTTTACATGACTGTGTGTACGTCTGTGCTGTGACAACTGACCGCCCCGTGCAAATGTTTTATCGCATTCTGTACATTTATATGGCTTAAAACCCGTATGTGTTCTCACATGAAGTTTCAAACGTTCTTTAAGAGGAAACTCTTTGCCACAGTCATCACATTTAAATGATGGCCCAGAGGCATGAACAACTTTCCAATGATTTCTCAAACCTCCACTTCCTTTAAATTTTGCATCACACATTAAACAACAATATTTTTTTAATTCATTATTTTTTGTACGAGTGTATTCATTGCGAGATTTTTTATTTTTATTCTTTGATGATTTATCGGTGGAAATTGTTTCTGATAATTGAGCTGAATGAGTTTGGTCTGGCGATGATTGTTGTAAATTTTCAGATTGATTACTTTCACATTCCACTGTATTATTGTTATCTGGTTCCAAAAGATAATTTGATTTGATAATATGGCCGATTTCCAATTGTAAATCATTGTCGTTAGTTTGTTTTTCTGATGGGAATTTATCGTCATTAACACAATCACTTAAAGGTAATTGTTTGTCATTTTTTTTCTTTATTGAATGCTTTTCGATTGTTTTATCCAACTCTGTGGACGCATTTGCACCAAGAAAATTATTTGCCATATCCTTAAATACATTGTCTTTCAAAGTCTCTATGTTCGTTTCATTTTCATCACTGTCAATTCCCGGTGTTTGATCATATTGCTGACGATAATAATACACTTCATCATTAAGATAATCTTTATCATGAATTTTTTGTCGATTTCTATTTTGTCGTTTAGAATTTTTATTGTTTGGCATTGAAGCAGTGTCCTCATGTTCATCAGAAAATTTTTCATTATCCCATGACGAATTTAAAGCTTTTTTCTTTGGACCACCTTTAACTTTTCTATTATTTCTCATTACTCTTATATTAATTTCTTCTTCTGATTGTTCATTATCTTCATTATCACTCATATCTTTCCACTTTTCATTGCGTCCCCTCTTTAATTTAACTCGTTTTTTGGTATTGCAATTACTACCGTGATTGTCAATTTTACGAAATAATTTGAAATTTTGTGTATCAAATTCATCTTGATTATCTTGGGTAAAACTCCGAAGTAATTTGAGACCGTCAGTGGTGCCAGGATCTTTATCATCTCGTGTTTCTTTAATGCGCGACTGCTCCACTGGCAAAAGTTCTGTCAATTGAATTTCCTCAGGTAATTGTTCACTACCATTAATTTGGCTCAATATACTTTGCTCTGTATTTGTCATATCTCCAATTATTAATTTGTAATTAATTTATTTTTATTTTATCCACTCAATTTTCTCTTCAATTATTTCTCATTTTAACTTTTAACACGCTTAACAAGGAATTGTAATCACACTCGTGTGGTTTCAGAGACTTCAACGCTTTGAACGTTATCAAGTTGAGAACAAACATGACACGATTCTTATCAATCGTTTCGCATTTTACCTTATCAATTATTTCTTCAGGGACTTTTTCATACTTACAAGAATATAATAAAAATTTTAGAAAGAAATAAATCGAGCAAACAATCGCTCATTCATTTCAATTCACACTGATATGTATACATCAAAATTTGACGCATGATCGCACCATATAATTAATTAATACATATATTAATATATATTATTGTTCACGCGATATTTTATTTTTCTCTCTGATATTATATATAAAATATTTATCATAAACGTACTGTACGCGTGAACAGAGTTAGCTCAACTATCGTGAGTTTGAAAAACGAGTGAAGCGTCACACCCGGAAAACTCGTGCACACATTTGTCCCTTATCATACTGAGTGTGTGTATACATATACACACACGCCCATGAAAAATATAATAAACACACATATTCAATGCAATATACAGACGCAAGTGAACACGAGCGTGAGAGAGAATGACTGGTATAAATATAGCTTTATCGTAACGTTATCGTTGCAATGAGTATAGTTGTAATGACTTTCAATTACCCTCTGTAATATTTTCCAATGTTTATGCAGAATATTGTACAGCTCATTTATTCATCACATAATTTCATTGTCCTCTAATAACACTTTCAATTGTCACACTGTATAATTTGCAATTCAATTCATTTATTTCTTTCATCATTTGTAAATTTATTATTTCAACTTGAGATATTAAAATGTCTTTTAATCGAGGATAGATATTCTATTGTGTATATATTGTCCAGTGAGCACGCGCATTAATAAATTGGCTAGGCTTTATTCAAAATATTTCTTTGTGAATAATTTTCCCTGGTCGATAAATTAAATTGGCTTATATAAAATATATCGTTTGTTTCCCCACTTGGCGTTGGAATCACCCGAGGATAACTGGATGAATAATAGACACTAGCTCGGTAATGGGTTAGAGCTTCAACTGAAATTTCCGACGAGCTTTTACTTGTTCCATATTTCTCAATAGCAATTGCGCGCTTTTTACACGCAGGCGCAATTCATAGGTCGATATCGTTGTCACGACAGCAACTGTGTGAGCTTTATCCAGTCTCACTCCATTTCCTTCTGATCCCTTTCCCCCACCGTAACTGGAGCTTCGTTGTTGTTGTTGCTGGTGGTGGTGCTGCCGTTGATTCTCTTGTGTTTGCCACGTTGCCGGCCACTCGTTTTATCCTTTTCAAATATCCGTAACCTTTTCCATCTTATTATTCACACATCAAACGCGCTCGCACTTTTTCAAATTGATTCCAGACATAATGGAAGACCCAGAGTATTTCTATTTTATATTAATTCTCCAATTTATCTATTGGAAATTTTTATTTGGCATTAAAAAAATTTTATACATTTTGTATAGAAATTTTAGCCAAGAAATAAATATTTGTATCAATGTCTTATCGCCTTTTAAATATTCATCCTCATTTTTGTGCTCTTCTTTTGATCATTATGAGATAAGAATGATAAGAATGATAAAAGTTTAATTAACGTCTTGGATATTAAATAAAATTTGATATAAATGCTAAAAAGATTTTTTTTTTTCTTCTTTCTTCATCAATCAATCTTTGGTACGTATTTTATTAAGATCATTCATTGATAACTTTTATATCTTTCGTCTCATATTCGTAATATAATTTCACACTTGAATTCGATACGTGTGCAAAATAAAAATGTTAATGTTATAAAATTTAATAGTTCGTATACGAAAATTCATGTGTATCATTGAGCTGTGATACAGTAAGACTGATGATAGATCGTAGTTGAAATAAATTCAGAGGCAAAGTTTTGCGAGTGACGATATATACGTGCCCCTTGTGCGCCGCGCCTAATTAAATGATTTCCGGTGTGTGGTCAGTCAAGAGAGAGCTAGTGTGATGTACAATAACCGTATGGGTTATAATATACATATATATGTATGTATTAGTAATGAGACTCTTTGATTCCCATGAGGGCCCAGTGGAGAGAATATTCAGACTAATAGCAATGATCTCGAGTGAAAGAAAACCCGTCACCATCTGCAAAGAAAAGGTCAAAATCCAAAGCCATTGTTATTTTTCCTCTAATACTTTCTTCTTCTTCTTCTTCTTCATTATTTTTTCTTTCCAATTTAATAAAGAAACATAAATATAAATTATCTAAAAATAAATTGATCCCCAAAATTCTCATGCAATTAAATTATCTATGACAAAAGTATTTTTATCATTAAATATTTATTGAATAACTCACAAAATATAATGAAAAATCGTGTTATTTATGTTTTGCGATAAGCATGCTTGCTAAAAAATATAAAAAACAGGTTAAATATATTACAATACACATATATATCATAAAATGTGATCGAGCAGGACGGAACAGTCAAAGTCGTCGTTCAACTGCTGTATAGATTACATCTTGGGAGCACACAACATGCGCATATAATAGCAAACATTCAAAACGAGAGCATATAGCCTTCAGTAAATAGCAGAAACATATATATAAATAAATATACATATACACAACATATGCATAGGTAATTTTTATACGTAAAATAACATACGTATACATTATACATATATACAATATACATACACAATACGAAAAATAAACGCACGCGCACACAGTGGCATATCGTTGCCCTCTCTCTTCAACTATTGCACGGTATTATTTTTCACGCGCGTGACAATGACACACATATGTGCGCATTGAACTTCCCAAAGCAAAGATACATTTCACATCGGTATAATAATGTTAAAATAATAATTAATGATTGATAAAATAATATAATTGTGAATAAAATAGTGAAACAGTGCAGTTGAGAATTAGATAAATAGTATTATTCGTACTTACATGAAGATTATTGGGCAATTATTGACGTTTTGGTAAGGGACTACCTTGAAGAACGTTCGTTCGACCCTACCCTTTGCCCGCCATCTTTGTTCCGGACTCACTCGCCCGATGAATCTCTCCCATTGTGTGTGAATGTGTATGAGAGAGATAGTGAAACGGAGATAGAGATGAAAATGAAGAAGGGGAGATATTTACTACTGAGAATGAGGATATTTGGATGATTGCAGATTCCTACATTTACAACGGATGGATGAATTTATGTTGTGATTTATAGAGATATGTATATATATAGAGATGATACATAATTATTCCACTGTGAGGGAGCATATATTGCTTATTATTCGCATGAATAACCTCAATATATTTCATCGTTTTGGATGAATGATTTTTTATTTATTTTGTTTATTTTTTTATTTATTCGTTTCGATTTTCTATAATTGGTATTTTATATATTATCAAAGACAGACATATATTATTTTTTTTTTGTGGATATTGTAAATAAGTGAGGTTAGGTTGCACTTTGGCGAGATATAACTGAAATTATTTGTGAATATATCTGCGAAACATAATAATAATAATAATATATAAGGTAAATATATAATCCAGATTAAATTAAAATGATATTGAGATGAATTTGTGATAGAAATATTTAAATTTTTTAACTAAAGTGATGTCAAACAATTTTTTTTTCAATTGATTATCGATCATATCTCTTATTTGAGTGACTTCAATGCTTATATTGCTCAAATAATTATGCACACAATTATTATATCATAAAGAGCTAGTTATTATACTTTTTATTACATCTTAGATGGATATATATATATAATGTTTCTTCTTTACCATCTGAAAATTGGTATTGTAGCTTCGCGCCATTTTAATATATTAGAATCAATGTACATGAATATTTATCAAGTTCAGTCTCTGTATCATCAGATGGCGACACGTATTCTATCGGAAAAATATTCATAAGCCTAATCTCGAATATAACGCCATGGCCCTGAAGTTATCGCACAAAGAGAGTCGTCTTCTACATGTGCGCACGCATCCGAATTGCTGTTAGCTTGACGTTGAACGTGAAATATATAAGATTGGCAGTGTAGGCAGTGTGGTGGCCGAGTGTGGCCACAATCGGATAAATATACGTATTAATATTTTCTTTTTTTCTTTCTTTTGTCCTTTCAATTCATTTATACATACCAGTAATTATATCCTAAATTATCATACCAAAATATCAATAAATAACATGAAAAATCCATCAACAATTCTAAATAAAATTCATTAATATCAAATATATATCAACATTAATAATTAATTTATTTCACAAGTGTACGTACAGATAAATCAATTAATTATTGACAATGTGACAATGCATTTGACGTTGTTAATACCATTTTGTTTTTGTTCATTCACAAATCGTAATCATCCCAACAAAAACAATAACAATCACTAGTTATTCCTCGTATTATTTTTTTTTTTTTTTTTCATTTTTATAAACGCGTGTGCCACCAGTTGCGTATTGCGTAATCAAACAATTCATTTTTCTCTATCTGCGATAAATTAAAAAAAAAAAACAAATTTCGGTGATATTTTTATTCAAAACATTTTACAATACAAATATAAATAACAAAGAGACACAGTGCAAGGAAAATAACAAAAGGAACGATATTCAATTCATCTTCAATATCTCCCTCACGATATTTCATCTTGAATATATTTTTTTCTCAAGAAAATTGTCAAGATTCACTTGGGCGGTCTTATACTCTGCTGTCCTCTGTCGGTGAGTTATTTATTTTTTTATCTGTCATTCTCTCATCATCATCATTTTATTTAGAGCATCACTAAAAATAATATATAAACATATCTCTATTTTTCACATTATATGAATGAACAAACAAACAAACAAACAAATAAATGAATGAATGAATGAATGTATAGCTTTGTTTTATACAAAACAATTTTTTTTTGCCTCGCATTGCTGAATTGATTTATTGTAATGTTTGATTTATTTATTGAATTTATTTTTCATAGTTTATGATTTATTTATTTTATTTATGACCAGTGTGTCACGTGGGGATTACTTTCCCTTCCATTCGACATTATTAAAGAGAAAAATAGTAAAATAAAATAATAAAAATGATATAAAAAAGTTTGCAAGTTGAATGTGTCTTCTCTCACTGTAGATAGAAATATGTTTGGTGTAGGCACTTTACTTCATGAGCGACTTCATATAAATATATATACACATATTTATATATATATGCAGTACATACTATGTACATGTATATACATATACCGTTATCGTTCGAGTAATTTATAACTTGAAGCGTCGTAACGTTAGGGATATATACTATGTTTTCTCTTTTTATTCAGACTCTCGTCAATCGATAACTCGTTCAATATATGGATATGTCTGTATTTTATTGTACAGTGTAAAGGGATTTTCCATGATAACGAGAGTAAATGGCAAATGTAAGTGTGTATATGTTAGTTTGTAACAGTGAAAACAAAACTCAATGATGTAAAAACACCATCGGAGATAAATTCTATGGATTTATTTTATATTTATATGGACGGGTAAAAGATAATGATGACTGTGATACTTAGACAGGTGTTAACAACCAAGTTCTCAATTACGAACTGTTTTTTTTTTTTGTATTATTTTTTGCAATTAATGATTATTGATAGTCATTGCAATGATGCAAGTGGAAAGTTACAATGTTGAATATTCGATTGTGGTTATTTATTTATATTTTTTTTTTCATTTTAGATTTATATAGTAATAAAATTATGAATTATTGCGTCATGTTTATGATAATTTTTATTTATGGAACATGCGTGAGATGGATTGAATTTTTTCGTCTTGGATATAATTTTTATAAAGGGTTTATTAAAATATATATTATCAATATATTTAGTTTTGATTTTATTGAGATGATAAATTTATTTTAAAGTGATATTAAAAAATTATGGTTGAGTGCAGGTTGTAATAAAGACAGTAAAAAGTCTAAGGAATTTATTAAAGACTCTGTTTCATATACTTATTATACTTATAGATGTTTTTGTCATATGTATAAACTGGTCTTGGCAATGCATTCACTTGCGTGTCTTATACGAATTATATACAAACACAAATGTACACAAGATTGGCACTATGTTGTATATACTTGAGCACATTGTGTGTAGAGGCATCATATAATAAGATAGAATCATCAGAGCTGTATCGTTGTATAATAAACACACAGCGGGTCTGCGTGTATTTCCATTGAAATTTTTACCAGAATATGAATTTTTTTTCCGTATGTTTCTTTATTTATTTATTTATTTTTTTTTTTTTCCAACATCTTTCAAGTTATGCGAACACGTTTGTCATTTAGACACTTTCATTTAGCATCCATCGTCGTAAAACTCGGGTAAAAAAAATAAAGACGACGCGAATACAGAGAATGAAAAAGAAAAAAAAATAAGAGAGAGAAGAGGGAAAGTGTTATTTAAACCTGGTGAGCCGCGTGTCTGAGCATACACCCACGTGGCTGAATTCTTAAAGTGCACAGCTGTGACTCGCGCCTTTTTTTTTATTTTTTATTCCCCATCTTTATAAGAATAATAAATGAAATATAAGGTATATAAGTGAGTTAAACACATTTATATATGTATTTAAATAATTTTTTTTGTTCTGAATAAATCGTAATTAATAAAATAAAAATAAAATTAACATTATTCGGCCAGGAGATGAATTTTCATTGTATATAAAAATGATGAATCTATCTAACAAGTCAATAACCTGAAGCATAAGCAAGAAAAAAAAAAGTACATTAATATTTCCCCTCCAATAAATCTTTTCATTATAGATATGAAAATAATGATAGCACAATTTTTTTTTTTACTCTCAAAACTAATATAAAATAAAATTCTCACTCTTTATATTCTTATTCTCACACACTTGTAATAATTCTCACCCGAAATTGTCGATAACACATGAACGACCATCAACCCGAGACAAGATTTGAATATAAAAATTTTCGTTAACGATAAAAAAAAAAACAAAAAAAAGTAATAAAGAAAAAAAAAATACATGACAGTAACGATCTTGCTTATCGTTAGTTTTGTAATTTTTGTCTGGTGGGGAATATATACGTACATACATAGGGAGGAAAATAAATATATAAATGTACATGTAGACATACATTCATACATACATACATACATACATACATACAAAAGTGAGAGAGTAAAAGTATATAAGTATAAGGATGAAGAGGGAGATAATCCTCGTCGGATTGGCGCGCACGTACAACAGCCTCGAGGTTGAGCTCTCGCGCGGGTGAGACTCGATTACGAGCACATGCGCTTGAGTCTCTTGGGTATTATATACACCCGGCAGATTAATTCCACGTTCGTTTAACATTTTTACGTGCTGTTATCTCAAGAGACCAGCATTGCATCCTCCCTCGAGTTCCGTACCGTTGATCATCACACAAATATACATTATATACATATCCCTACACACACATATGTATATATACTTATATTCACCAAGATCTCTGTTCTACTATATATCATAAATAATATCCTCACAATTTTATTTATTTACTTATAATTCTTATAATATTCTCCAATAATAAAACTACTCATTTATATATTTTTTTTTTATACATCTGTAAGTATATAAAAATATGTTTTAATAAAGTACTGTAATTATTTCAGGGATTAAATTTAAAATATTGTGTAATTATAATTATTTATTTATTTTTATTATTTTAAATGACATTAACGATTTGTCATTGGATGGTTTAAAGTTGAGCGACACTGTTCTCGCCACATGAGTTTCATTAATCTGGCCGCGCCTGAAGTCTCATCCCAAGCTCTTATATATTATGTGTACACATGTGTGGATATTATTTTATGTACATACACATGCAACGTGCACTTGCTGTCTTGTGTATATGCTTAGGTATATTCTATATATCTGTATAGATGTATGTGGTGGTGGTGGCGGTGAAGCGGTAAAACAGAACAAGAGATTGTATAGAAGAAGGTGGATGAAAATGGTATTATAGACACGTCTCGCCATTAAACATACATATATTTCACGCGAATATTACATGAAATTATATGTGGCTATATGTGTATGTGCAGTGTAGACTTGAATATTGTACATAACACGTAAGGATGGATATATTTATATAAAGTGCAATTGAAGGTGTGGTGTTTGTGATATATTTTTGAGGGGAAGAAAAATATAATTGTGGAGAAAATTAAAGTGCGAATGTACATTGAGAAAATTTTCGAGTATGTATTTAAGCATTCCAGTCGGAATTTTTATGCTACTTTAAACTTAATATTATATTGGCATTTAGTGAGGTTTTTTAGGAGCAAGGAATAAGGTTGTTTAGAAATATTTTAATAGAAAATACAACTCATCGAAGTGGTCAGATATTGCCAAATCTTTCATTCTAAGGCGCAAAAATGGAACTTGCGTTTAAGTTTATTATGAAATAAAATATTAGAATGTTGTGTTGAGTGTAAAAAGCATTAAACTAGGTTAATTCCTAGATTTTTAGAGGTTCTCCAGATTCAAAGTAGAATTGATAAGCCACCGAGTGCCATAGGATGTTTAATCGACTACTAGAAGACTTAGAAAAGCACAAAAATTTCGACTTGGGATATTACCATGTTGTGTTGAGTGTAAAAAGCACCAAACTAGGTTCACTCCTAGATTTTTTAAGGTTCTCCGGATTCGAAGTGGGATTCATAGGTCAACAAATGCCATAGGATGTTTAATCGACTACTAGAAGACTTAGAAAAGCACAAAAATTTCGACTTGGGATATTGCCATGTTGTGTTAAATTTAAAAAACATCAAACTAGATTAAATCCTAGATTTTTAGATGCTCCCCAGATTCAAAGTAGAATTGATAGGCCACCGAGTGCCATAGGATGTTTAATCGACTACTAGAAGACTTAGAAAAGTACAAAAATTTCGACTCGGACTAGGCCATAATATTTGATAAAAAAATTACCCTGTAACAGAGTAAAATATATTTTTAAATACTTCAATTAATATTAAAAAGTAATTTAAAATGTATAATTTTCTATCAAATATATATTGTTATATTCCAGGCTTTCTATGGGCTACGGAGTAAAATTTACTCGAAAATTCTCTCAGTGTAGTGTTAGGTATAAATTTTATTTTAGCAGTTTTTGTCTTGGATTGCAGTTGACATGAACATTTTTTTGATGTAGAAATATATTTAATAGATAAATTCGTTGGTGTTATTACTGAAACGTGTGTAGGTTTATATATGTGCGTTTATATGCTTGGATTATTTATTTCTTCTCTCACCGCAGGTGTTCTTGGTTAGAGGATAAGCTACAGAAGCACCGATAATTCGTGCGCGATAACACAAAGTTGCATAAACATTAAATATATGTATATGCGTTATATGAATAAAAGGAAAAATAAATTCTGGGTGTATAGTTAACATGTCTATGTTATCATAATGATGCAGTTTATAGGGAGACATAATTTCTCATGGTTATTATACTGTGCTTTAATATTATTTTGTCATAATAAATATGATGTTATTTAATGGGTATTTTTTTATTAGTATATAAAGTATTAAAAAAAAAAGAATTTTTTGTTGGAATTTTTTTTTTCACTCGGAATTATTTTTTCGTAGTTTTTCAACGTTTGGAAAATTGTGGGAAAACACTACGATATCGATAAAAAACCACATGAGCTTTCCAGCAATTATATTATCATAAAAAAAAAAATAAATAAATAAAAAAAATTTAGTAAAAAAATATGATGAAAAATACTAGCAGAAAGTTAACTCAATTAATTTTTTCATTATTGACAGGATTTCATTTGCATATTATTAATGTAAAAATATACACACTTCGCCTATGTAAATTATAATAAAGTGTCGGTTATTTTTTTTTGTCACATTATTTTTCAATTAAACTCTCATCTCATTTATTATGACGTTGATGTGTTTTATAATGAACAAAAGATTGCATTTAATTATACCCGACAAATATGATTGCGCTACAAATTAATCCGACAATTACAAATTCCAAAAGCAAATAATTTCCGAAAATTTTATCTACAACAAAAGTGTGTTATTAAAATAATTTATAAATCATAAATGTAAAATTAAATGAATCGAAAATTACTGATAAATATACACACTTTAATTTATGAATTCTTTTTCTTTTTTTTTTTTTTTGTATGACTGTGAAATTAATGTTGGGCATAAAATTATAAAGGAATGAGAACTAATATTCGCGTGAAGCATTGCATTGGAGTGTCCGTGGAGTTTCCCACGGCTACGGTTTCGTCCCTGTATAATATACCCACCACCACCACCACCACTGCATACTGCATCAGGGTAGTAGGGAAACTAACGAGGCGAATTTCGTACGAACGGTATACATATACTAGTAATATATGTATATGCGATAGTAGTTCTTTCTCCTCGGCTACGGATTCCAATTAGACGTTACATGCAGCCACGTTTATGTGCACAGAGGCAAATTAGATGGTGGCGAGTTGATTTGCAACTCGACTCTCTCAAAATACACATATATTTATATTTTATCTTCATGTCTTATAAATGCAGTATATATATACATATATATATACATATATATTTAATGTATATAATGTATTAAATATAATGCATATATTGTTAAAAAATTTTTTACCTTTCTCCAATTTAGAATTTTCAAGTGAAACTTTCAAGTAATATTTTTTTTTGTACAGTGAAATCAAATTTGAATATAATATTGATGATCAGATAGTTATATGTTGATGTTTATTGTTTGTCACTTGAGCTTATGAATTATGACAGTGAGTAAAAAATGATTGAGGATGATGATAAAATAAATTTATATATGTCTTTATCAAATACTAAAGACGTTTGTTGTCGTTTGTGTATGAATTATATTCTTGACATCTGGTTTTACTTTCTTATCTCGTATATAACTTTATGTATTTAACTATCATTGCAATAATTCACCTGGGGATATTTACTATAATCTAAAAAAAAATAATTATATTACATAATATTATTTTGAACAAATAATAATTGATAATAATTTCAATAGAAAAAATGAATAAATAAATAAATAAATTGCACAAAAATAAAATCAATTATAGAATTATTCTATTTAATTTAATTAATTCTATCGTGAATCATAATAATTGCATAAAATAATTGGAATATTCACCGAGATATTTCATAGTTGCCAAATGGGCTGTAATAGCTTCTAATGATTAGTCTACACCGCACATTTAATTTGGCCTTCATATATACGATGTCCAAAGCGGCTCTAAAATACATATATTAAAATCAGAAAGAAAAAAAAAATATACATATAGTCCAATCAAAAATTAACCACTCAACAAAACATCCTGTAAATTATTTCTCCTCACTCAAATTAAAATTGAACAAAATTAAATTCTAATTAAATTAATTTTTTATTATTCAATCAAAGATATAAAATGAAATTGCAATATTATTACTCGATATTAAATACATATTTTTATGTATATACATATACTTTATGTACATATAAACATATTAAATCCACACAGTGTATCACAATAAAGAATACAAATAATAAAAAAAAAAAAACAAAAATTTAATGCAATGAAGAGAGCTGTTGAGAGAGACGACGTCGACGATCTACGTTATTGTTTGATGGTAGTATATGTAGTGTAGTATTTATAATGTATATAGCAGCAAGTATATATACAAACCATATAGATGTGGCTCTTCTGAACACGTGTGCACCACTATATATATTCTTCCTCTCTCTTCAGTGTTTGTGGCCATAGCAACTGGACTCCCCTTGGGGCCCACATAAATCACAATGCTCAGGTTCAAGTCTGTGAGACCAAGTACGAGAGCAGAAATCTAGATACACAACGGGTATCTCGACAATATAATTCTTTTATTATAAAACTATCATCCAATCAAAACAAAAAAAAAATAAACAAATAAAAATATATTTAAATACATATGCTTATACATCTCATAAAATAATTGAAAAAAAATAAATAAAAAATAATATTACTCAACCTAAAGATTAAATACAAATATTATAAGCAATAATCAATATTAATAATTTATTTTTACTACTTAAAAATTTCTATTTAATGGTCAATTAAGTTGAATAAATTATTTTTATTTTTATTATCACTAAAGCCATTAAGTATTAATTACCGTTGGATATATATTGTCGAGAAGAAATGGCAATGAAAAAAAAAAACCAGGGTGGGATACGAATGATTTGAATGTGTATATAAAAGAAGATGCGGAAGAGACCCAGTGACTTCCGCAAAACGAAGAGGCCACCGACTCGTCTGCAAAGAGAGGTTGGTTGCATAACAAGCACGCCACAATCCTCTTCTTCTTCTTCTTCTTCTACTGAGGAGACGCCCGCAAAGAAAGACGTGCTCGAAGAGTGTTAGATACGCCACACATATTTAATACTCCAATGTAAAATATATTTACATGAGTCTTCACAATTTATTTATGCGTATGTACATACATATAAATATTACATGGATTTAATGCAATATAGTTAGAAGGCGCCTTGACTTTTTCGCGCAACAGTGAGAACCACTGAAACGTGTACCGGTTGTTCCACTCATGGAATGCGGACCGTCGTGTGTGTCTACGTAGAACGAACGGACCCCGTCTCGTCGCGTTCGCGTGTACAATTATTGCTGTCGAACGTGAGCGCACCCGCCGCTCAAACCCTCTCGCGCCCCTCATCACTCAGCAATGAAAAAGAAGGAAACATTATTGTATGTAGGTGTATGTATATATATATACTTGTAGAGAAAGTCTCCATTGTCTTTTTCATAACGTGACATCTTTCATTTTCACGAAATAAAAAGGAAATAAAAATTTAATTTATAAATAAAAGAAATTTGATGTATGAAATTGATTTAATAATTGTAATTTATTTTTATGTTTTGCGTTTAATGGAAAGGGCAAAACAATATTTATATTGTATATATGTATGGTTATATGTATAAAGGAAAATTATATTGGCGTGAGGATGAGAGAATGAAATAGAGTATTTGTGAAACGAAGAAGAAGAAAAAGAAGAAGAAGCAGGAGGAGGAGTATGAGACAATCGAAGGAAGTCGAAGCCCATAAATATGTAGACAAGTCGGTGGTCGCGCTCTGGCCACTGTATGCAAATGTATATGTTGATATATATTTATGTTTTATACTTTGTTTTGCATATATAACTGAGCAACCGATATATTTGACGACGTAGATACGTTTGAGTTTTTATCACGCAGGTGCTGAATGCGAATTTATAATCGAGTTTGTGTTTTGTTTTATGCGTGCGATGTTTTGTGAATTTTTTAATGATGGAAATAATTTGAATATTAAAGTAATAATGATACATTTAGAGTTTAATTTGTGAATTTAAATTGCAAACTTGTATATTTGTTTTTTGGGGGAGAGAATTAAATTTATTTTTTATTATGACAAAAGAAACTATTATTGAATTTATATTTAAATTCGAATTTAAATTATTTATTATTTCAGGGAATGTTCAATTTATTTTTAAATTGACCCTTGGAGATATACTGACATGAAGATTGTTTTAAATTTAATTAGGCAATAATTATTAATTATATACAAAATGAATTATTTTTTTATTTTTATTAATTGACAGTATTGTTGTATTCGATATGTTTATTCATTAATTTTATTCGTTCTATTTTCAGAAACAGCTGCTGCTCAACGTGATTTTATTCTTTATAAAATGAAGAGACTGAATATAATGGCGGCAGGAGGAACGTGCCCTTAATTCTTGAATAAAAATATACTAAAAATAATTTACAAGGTAAAGAAAAAAAAATTATTTCTTCAAAATTCAATCTTTTTTTTTTCATTATTTTTCGCCATCATTAAATTTATATAAAATATTGTTATTTTTTCAACAATTTTCCAAATAATATGATGTTCAACGACCCGTGATATAACAATAAAATGCGAATATAACCGCGTTGGAACGTGAAAACGTTTATTCTCGCGTGAGAGCATATAAAACCAAACGTATTCCACGATTAAGACATGCCAGTGCAGGGTTTGACCGTGAATTCAATGGTGCCCCATGCGATACATATCTCGACGAAGATCGTTCTTGTTGTCTCATGTACAATCGATAATCCACCACATATCTTTTCTATTCCACACTTGTTCATTGTTTTCCTATTTATTTATTTTTTATATTTTTTATTTTGCTCAATTCATTAAATAAAATAAAATGAATCAAATAAAATTGATAATAATTTTGACTTTTAATAATAATAATAATAATTATTATTATTATTATTATTATTTTTATAAATAATAGCAAATAATAATAACTTTATCAATATAATTTTGTTGATATAATTTAAATTCAGTTATAATCTATTCATTTTCATTTTTCTTTTTTTTTTTTTTTTATTTTTTATTATTTATCTCTTTGCTCTTAACTCAAGCGTCGCTTTTCTTATCTATCGCCTTTTATCATCTTATATGTTATCGTTTGTCTCCCTAGTAACGAGAGAGGAATAAATTTAATATAATACCCGGATCTTTGTGTATATCCATTAAGTTAAAATGAAATTAAGTCTATTATAGTTTCATCTACATCTATACATCGAAGACTAGAAAGGGGAAATAAAAAACATATATGGGATCGTATTAAAAGACCAGCGTGATAATTATTACTTTTTCATCCCGATCGCTAGAAGAAATAAAAAAAATAAATTTAATCAATAATGAAAGCCACAAAATAAATAAAGAAAATGAAAGAAAAATTCGATTGAATTCAACGAAAAATATATAACAAAAAAAAAAAATACATTTATATCAATTACATATGTGCTGGCAATTGGAATAAGGCGCGTGTCGATTGAGTTACACGTGGGCGAATATCCCATACATTTGATGTTGGACCGCTTCGTTTAATTTTATTAGCCAATCAGCGTCGATTTATGACACACAAACGATATATATGCGGTTAGTTGATGGCGGTAAAGACGATGGGCTCGTTACATGCTCCACGCTCACTTAATCCTTTCACACTTGCAATATATATCCCACATCTAAGTGAACGATGTAGAAAATATAATGTATATATAAATAAACACATATACATGCCAGTAAACAAATACATAGACTACAAAGTATAAGGGCCTATAGTCTTACAAGTTATGTACACACCATAAGCTCATGTTATTCCTGTAAAATAAAAAAAGTAAAATATCATCTAGGAAGATGATAACGGCACAACGGCAACAGCATCTATGAAATATTAATATCCATGTCATGATAGATATACCTAGGCGATTAATTGCTGTATCGTTATTGGTCCCATGAGGCTAGATTTCTCCCTCTATATATGATCCATACACTCCCCCATTGTCCTCATAGTATATAGATATGTACAGATGATGTAGATTCAGTATATTCAAGGTCTATATCGTCATCACCTCTTCGTCCTCCGTCTCCTCCTTCTCACCCTGGCGTGATTACTTGGTCAGCTATAAGATCCGTATCCGTTGGTAATTAGGCCCCTAATTAAGCCGGTTAATTAATCATTGCGCGTGTACACCAGGAACCCCGTAACGAATTTGCACGATCATATATTTGTGTATGTGTAGGGATGGATATATTTACATAGACACCACTTTGGTTTATGTTAATATGTTAAGGGAGACCTCCCGCTGATTATAATCCACTCACCCTAGTTGAAATTTTGTTCCTACTTTAGACCTGCGTTATGTAGTTCGTTTTGTAGGAATTGATGGTAGTATTAAGGACGAACTCTTTAATTTTAGTTGTTTTTAAGAGTTTAGCAATGGCAGATATTTCCATTTCTTCCAGTTTAAGGTTTAAAAAAAGAACAGATTAGGAAAACTAAGGGTTATTAAGGTTCCAATTGATGTGAAAGGTATTGGGAAATGACTATTTAGGACTCACGAGGTACAATTGAGATGCAGTAATAGGAGAATAAAGGTCTAATGTAGGAATCGAAGGTATTATTAAGGACGAGCTATTTAATTTTAGTCCTTTTTAAGACTTTAGAAATGGGAGATATTTCCCTTTCTTTCAATTTAAGGTTTAAAAAAAGAACAAGTTTGGAAAACTAAGGAGTTATTAAGGTTCAAATTAATATAGAGGATATGAAAGGCATTGGAAAGTCACTATTTAGGACTCACGAGGTACAATTGAGATACAATAAGGAGAATAAAGCTCTAGTTTTTGTTTATAATTTTAATTTTGGACGAAAAATTTTAAAGAGGAAATTTTTATCTGTGATTTTTATTTTTATTTTGTTGTGTAAAATGTATGTGTATTATATTTTATATTTTATATGGGGGATTTATATTTGATTCTTTT
Organism: Microctonus aethiopoides; assembly: GCA_030347275.1. NCBI lineage: Eukaryota > Metazoa > Arthropoda > Insecta > Hymenoptera > Braconidae > Microctonus > Microctonus aethiopoides. The sequence continues at coordinate 1,669,295 of JAQQBS010001424.1, forward strand.
TATTTTGTGGATTGTTTATATTTATGGGGGATTTATATACTGTGTATATATGTTTTTCACGATAAAATTGTGATTAAAATCTGTATATGTGTATATCTGTTGAGATGGTACCGTTTTACTAACCGTTATAGGATTATTTTCTTCGAATGCGCATCCGATCGATTTGTGGAATGGCGTAATCGATGATAGGTACTGGCATTTTATATATGTACGATTGAATAAATAACTACCGGTATTATATACCATTTTACATTAATTTTCTTCTATTTCTTATTTTACTATTACCATTTGCTTTGGCAATCATGGGAAAATAACTATATGCATGGGTGTATTTATATATATTGAATTATATGAAATTGCAAAATGGATAATGTGCGGAAATATCACTATAAATAGATATAGAATAAAAATAATTAAATAAATAGAAAATAAATTTTATTACAAAATTATTGAATGGATTTAAATAAAATTTTTATTTAATGTATAGATATTTTTGTAATTATTTTTTTAATACCAAATTTTTTTTACAATTCATATCGTCTTTATTATATTCTTCAAAATATTAATTATTAATAATAATCCATTGTTAATTCACGTGCAATAGTTATATTAATACAAAATTAATTATAACTCTTTATTAAATTTTAAAATCAAATAAATTTTTTCTCCCTTTTCACAATTGTTATACACTCTATTTTATTTCAACTATAACATTAAAAAATCTTTTTTGTTTTCTTTCTTTTTTTTGTTTATAATATTTATATAATACATTTTTCGATCGCGTTGAATAATAATACGAAAATAATTTTATTTTTCTTTCAACTTCATTTAATTCTCTTCCAGTGTGATTGTTAAAAATTATGGAATAAATTTATGGTTTATACGTATTTGTAACTTGACAACCTAACCAACTATCGAGAAGTACACCTACCTATCCCAAGCTGCGCGTTCACAGAGTCCTCGAGACACCAATAATTAAGGTAATGGCTACTTTTCAAGTGGATTTCCGTGTGGCTCGAACCGCGCACAGCCTCCCACCGATTACGGTCACGAAGGCACCCGCGTTGTTTCTTCAACTCTCTTCATTTTGTTATATGCTTCCCGCTCCACTTACCCTCTTTATTCTTTCAATCTATATACATACATAAATATATATATAACTATATTGCAAATATTTCGTATCTTTTGTTGCAAATATTGCTGTATGTATTGTGATATAATTGCAAAGGAATTATTATAACTGGAGAATATAATAAAAAATTCAAAAAGGACATTTATTATTAAATCTCTATAAATTTTATTTTTCTGTAATTATCATTTTTTTTTTTTCATTTAATTGTTCTTAATTAATTACGTTAATAATATGTTTTGACATTTTAATAGTGAACAATTTATTGTTAATTTCAATTTTAATTTCAAACAAATTATTATATCTGGGAAATAAAATAAAAAATTCAAGAAGAATAATTATTATTAAATTTCTATAAATTTTATTTTTTAGTAATTATATTTGTCGTGTTGATTATTAATTTTTTTTAATTGATTGTTCTTAATTAATTATGTTTATAATATGTTTTGACATTTTAATAGTGAACATATTATTGTTAATTTCAATTTTAATTTCAAACAAATTATTATATCTGGGAAATAAAATAAAAAATTCAAGAAGAATAATTATTATTAAATTTCTATAAATTTTATTTTTTAGTAATTATATTTGTCGTGTTGATTATTAATTTTTTTTAATTAATTGTTCTTAATTAATTATGTTTATAATATGTTTTGACATTTTATTAGTGAACAATTTATTGTTATGTATTATTTCAGACTGTCTTATTATCATTGTTCTATATTATATGATTATGTTTTTGTTTTTCTTCTCGTTTTTTTATATGAGTTGAGAGAGCTCACGATTTTATTCGCGATGTGATTTATCGACCGCTATATAATACTTTCAATATATCACAACGCAAAATATTAGCGAATAAAAGAGAGAAAAAAATGCATATATATACATATGAATACATATATATCGTACATAGATTGTCAGAGCTGGAATTTCCCGGTTTTGCATAATTCAAAAAAAATAAAAAATAAATTGTATTTTATTATGAGTAAATGTGACAGATAAATATACGTATATGATATATATTTTATTTCTTTATTTAATTGCCATGTTTACGACACAATTTTGTCATTTTTTTTGTCACTATTTCTTTTTTTTTTACGATTTCATATCATACTTTCAAATAGATAATTTTTTTTCCCCTCATCATAATAAATTCTTATCAATATTCGACGGAAAATTCAACAGAAAACCAATGACGTATTATTAATCACACGAGAAAATGAAGATTTAGAAGAGAAATGCTTCGAGACATAATCAAAAGTTCTTAAAAAAAAAATGAAAAAAATAAAATAAAATAAAACAAAGGAAAAAAAAATTAGTGCAAGATAACTACACTTTGATACAATGAATTTTTGTGCAGTATAATTTGGCATCTGATACAATGGCGATATTCATCGCCGCTATGTAATCTCATATATAATATACCGATGTATATTTATACATATATACATATATAGTGGCCGACAATAATTTTCCTTTTGCGTCATGGCAATTTAATACATGTATGGATCCACCATTAATCTTCCAAACTGCCTCCATATATAATTCAACATAAAGCGACATTGAAATAAATTCAAAAAGAAAGAAAAAAAAATATTCTCCATGACAACCAAGTCAATAAATAAACTTGAAAAAAGAAAAAAACAGAATAAATAATACTAGAAAAAATCACAGATCCAATAGAAGAAAATTGATTTCAAGTATTTGATAATATTTATTTCTCATTGTGTGATGAATCTTTTATTTTTATCGTTTGTCTAAAATCAATCCGTATATATATATAGTTGAGATCGGTCAAGTGTGTATAAAGGGACAAGATTCGAACATTATTGAACGAGGTAGGCGTGTCTTAACTTGAATATAAGCTCGGGATGCCGCTCGGTTCTGTCCGCAAGTAGAGTCCCGTCGGAACATTCCACTCGTGAGGGATCTTCACTGAGTAAAGTGCGCCCACCACTAACTCGTAACAAAATTCTATTTATACATATATATATACAATATTCACATACCATCATCGCGTACCGGCAGCTTCAATACGATGTTACGGATTTTTCCCCGTCGACATCGCGTCCATTCGCCCGTTGAGATTTTATCGCTTGCCACAACGTTTCGTATGCGCTTAATCCTTCTGTGCCTTATTCCCAACAGATCCTATCTCATCGTTTTTGTTTTTCTCTTGCCTTTCGTTCTTCCTCTCTTCTTCCCCTTTTCTTCGTTCCACTTCATCTACATACACATACATACATACATACATTCTTCAATACATCATCTAAAAAACCCAATTTTATTACCCCATTTTAGGTTTCATTTATTTTTAATTTAATGATTTTGAACGAAAAAAAAATTTTGATTTTTTGTTTGATTAGTTTTATTTTTTTTTGTTTTTTTGTTTTTGTGATGTGGGAAAAATAGATTTTTGTTTTTAAGTTGGAAGTGTGTTATTTATACTTTTCAATGATGCCATATGTGATTGTTGTAACAACGATGATTGGTTTAGTTGGGATTTCGATCCCTCCCACTGTCCAATGCGTCGTAACGTCTCGACCAATCCACAAGCATTCTGATAACGTAGCCATAACTAGCGCAATTTGTTAATAAGCCGAACATGAGCGTCTTGAATGAACACGGGTGTTGAGTCGTATCGGATCGTTCCGTATCACTGGTTCGTGTGTATTGCTTCAGGGTTCAACTCGCAGATTTGTTAAATATTCAGATTTTTTTTTTTTTTTTTCGACTATGTATTCGTTAAATTAAATATGTAATAAGTGAATATTGTTCTACATTCGATAAAAAAAAATATAAAGAGAAGAAAAACACAGTGGTGGTGAATTTAAATAAATCGTAGTTTCATCAGGTGACAAAAAAAAAATATTATTACAATTTTTTTTTATATTTCAATCACACATACTGTATATACAGTGTTTTTGAATTTATAATTTTGAGGAAAACATCGTGTTGTTATATTTATTAATAAGATTATATACATCACATCTCATATACAATTCAAATATAAAAATAAAAAATTTATAATGCTAAATTCAATAGAGAAAAATGAATAATAAAATCATGCCAACAATTGATTTTTGAAAGTCAAAACGTCATGATGTGATCTACTTTTTTTAACGTCAAGTGGATAACAATAATCAATCCATTGTTCCCATTCTCAACTACATATTCAATTGATCTCATTCATTCTTCCACTATTTTTTTCTTTTCTTTCTTTTTTTTTTTTCTTTTTTCTCTAAACGAAGTTTGTCGATTTAACTCTTGGTGTACCTGAATAATAAGTATACATTGTCGCGATTAGGAAGAGTGTGATAGATCACTCGTTCAACTTAAACACAAAGAGTCACGTCACGATGTGCAGCTCTCTATAACAATTCGAATGATCTTCGATCTCAATCATCAACACAATAAATATATACGCGTTCGCTTTCTCTCATACTCTCTATTTTTATTTTTCCCTTGTCGTTGTTGTTGTACGTTTGCCTCTTCCAATATTACTGTATCTCATATAGTGATCTTTTTTTTTTTTTTTCCATTTTGTGGCCCGCATTGTCATATCGTCTTTCAAGTAGATCATGCATTCAAGATATATTTATACATGAATATATTTTCTACCATTCACCATTGCCAATACTGACGACTTTATTATGAAATTATAATAACGCATGTATGTATTTATGGCCTCGTAATGTCGTTGTATTCGTCGTCATTTCTCCATTATTTACATTTCCTTTCTGTATGCGCATTATTGAACGTTGCATTCGAGTTGAAAGCTCTTATATATATTAAACATAAATATATATACATACCCAATATGTAAATATGTATATCCATACATAGAACTTGGACTTTGCACTAAATAAAAATAATTTTATTCAAATGTATAATATTATTGCTCTAGATGGCTTTTATATTTTCCTGTAATTATTATTTTTTTTTTTTTCATTTCGTTTTGTATTTTTTTTTTTCTCTGCAAATAAAATTGCAACGATTTACAATTAACCGACGTATGTATTAATTTATAAGTATAACATTAATAATGTTTATTGATGGTAGATTTTATTCATTTTTATTGTGTGTTTATATTTGTGTTAATGTTCGATTGTTTTTTTTTTTATTTGTTCAAGTCGATGAAAATGTATTTGATCGCGATAATAAAAATTTTAATATGTGTATTATTATCTTACAGCGTTGTGATTGCATAATGGACTTTAGATTATTTATTATGTGCTTGCGAAATGTCGGATTAATATAATTAATTCCAAGAATGTATGTATGATATTTAATCTATATTTTTGTGTGCCAAATATTAATGGCTGAGCTGTAATGCAGATTTTGTGCGTCTTTATTGCGTATAAGTTTCAGTGTATACAAATATATTAAAGCGATAGAGCAATGCGAGAGGGGAATTAAAGCACTTTTGTAGCACGTGCATGATATAGAATAGAATAAATCGAAATAAAAAAAAAAAAAAAAGGGAAGAGACAAAAAAAATTAATGCGAGGTCGGAAGAGTGATGGAGAGGACTCTTCCGCCGGCGATGAAATTAATACCCACGAAATGCGACTTAATACGTGAGCATAAAATATTATAGCCCGCGTGTAATGCGTTCAACATATGGGCAGGATTTATTTATACATTTATAAATATATTTAAACATGAAAAAAAAAATAAATAAAAATAATAAAAGTTGGAAGATAGCAAGTGCGCGCGGGATCAAGGCGTAAAATATGACGGCAGCAAAATTGTTTTAAATCTTTAATTTACACCAAATGAAATAAAATAAAACAAATATATTTTTATCTTAAAATTTTTTATTTTTAATTTAAAAAATAAAAATTTTATTCAAGATAAAACATAGAATTTTTCGTGTGTTTATTTTTTGTTCAATTATGTGGATGATTTTCATGATTGTAATATATATTTTTTTCAATTTAGGATGGTGCTGGTGGTGAATGGGGTCCTGCAAGAGGATGCTCCAGCAGACAGCAGATCCCTTTATGGGGCCCACCCGATATATCGTGAGACGGCGGCACATCTACACTCAATGCCAGCCAAATTGGTGGGGCCCGTGGGCTTATTGTACGTACAGCAGCGTGAAATGGCTGCCACCCTTCCACAAGACAGTAAGTACCATCAATTATATTTATATTATTCATATTTACATTCGGAGCCTTACCTCGAGAATTACGTATTTAATTTAATAATAAATATTTGTCAATAAACCATTTATAAATCAATTAATTCCCCATGTCTCTTTATAAATAATTTTACTCAAAATAATTCATAACAAAATTAATTTAATATTATTACAAGTCTATTTAATTTATATTTCATTTCCCAATTTATTATTAAAATAAATATTAAAATTTATCCAATATATATACTACTTATTTCAAATAATAATATTTTAAAATTCATTGAATTGATTGAAAATATGCAAAAAATAAATTGATTACTCATTATTAATAATATGAAAATGATACAAATAAAGAAAAAAAAAATTACAGTATAACAACATCGGTAAATTGACTAGTAAAAATTGTAAGAGCTACGCAATTGACTGTCGTAGAGATTATTATCGATAATTCACGAGTCTGCGCGCGCGCAGGACTGCCAATTACCGGTGAACTGCTGCATCCCTATAGAGCCCTAAGATAAAGCAAAGAGAAGAAATAATGTGTGAGCGAAAGAGAGTGAATCAGTGAGAAAAAGTAAGAGAGAAAGACGGATTGAATGAGTGAACAAGCAAGACGATCAAGAGAAGTTGATTGGCCCAACAATTTTATATATACATATAGGTATAAATATATATATATACATATTAACATATACATATACATATATAACTCAAAAAAAAATTTTTTTTTTTTACTTTATACTCTATCTATACTTAACTTACATTTATTTTCATTTTATTTTACAGAGAATGTGAGTATTCTGGGCTCGGACGACATGACCACATGTATAATAGTCGTCGTTAGGCATTCTGGTAAGCAAAAATTAAAAAACAAAAATTATAAACCATGTAATAAATAAAATACGTAATTTTTTTTTTTTTGCTTTGATTAATTTTTTATTTTATAAATTTTCTATTAATCAATAATAAAAAAAATATATTTATGTTTATAATGACAGGCATTGGTAATGATAATTCTTCTGAGAATGATGATGTAGCGAAATGAAAAACTATATTATTATCATTAAAACAATAATGTCTATTGCATGAACAATCTGAAGAAGATATAAAATTTTTATTGTAATTGTCAGTTAAAATTTTGTTCCGGAATATAATTGTGAATTGTGATGCAAGCGAGAAGATGGTTGAGATGAAAGAATGAATAGTGAGAGAATGTGGGTGATGGGGGAAGAGAGAGAGAGAGAGTGAGAGATGAGATGAGGGAAAAAAATGTAAGGGGAATAAAATAAAAAAAAAAAATAAATAAAAAAAAGAAGAAACGTACTGGAAAATATCGTTGAACAACCAAGCATGACGCTCGAGATGTGTTTCATCCTATCCACGATTAAATGCGCTTCTCTTTTGCCTTCGCCCTCTATCTCTTTTTTTTTTTTTCTCCTCTTTTCTCCCTCATTCTATTGAATCGTTTATTCCTTTCTTCTTATCTCAACTTTAACGCCTCGTGTCTTCCACATCCCGCAATGGTTCACATACGTGTCTATCTATCTGTTTCATTCAAACTGTCTTTTACTATACATGTTGCATAGTAATTTTGCCATTTTTCTTCATCTTTT
>JAQQBS010001424.1:1677282-1687474 GCA_030347275.1 Microctonus aethiopoides
TATATTTTATTTTATATTTCATATATACCGAGATATTTGTCCAAGTGTCGGTATGTCATTTAAAATATATTTTCAAATAAACTTCTCCATTTCTCTCTTTCTCGGCAATTTTTTATTTATAAAAAATTTATTCCGCATTTCCTGGCTTTGCAATCTTTGCAAACGTGTTTCACTCGTGTATCGTAGAAAATGATGCGAATTACCGCGCCTCATTCAATGAAATTCCTGTAAAATATTTTACATATATGTATAGAAATGAATGTACAATATATATTTACAATCTATTTATCTATTAATATATCTGCAGTGAATTTATATTTATTTATATCTTTGATATATCTTGTGTAATTTTTTTTTATAGGATCTGGCGCTGTTGCTTTGGCACATTTAGACGGTGCAGGTACTGAAGATGCAGCAACAGCAATGGTTCAAAGGGTGACTGAGCTTGCACTCGGATATCCAGAGGGTAGAGTTGAACTTCAATTAGTTGGTGGTTATTCAGATCCACGAAATTATTCTGAAGAATTATTTTACAATATTTTATGTGAGTATATTTCAATTTATATTTTCATCAATCAATTATCAATTACTTTATTATTTTCCTGATGGAATATGTGTGTTTTTTGTACACTTATATATGTATGAAGAAAAAGAAGATAAAAAGCTACAATAATAATAGAGATAAAAATATAAAATTCTATTTATAGCTGCATTTCACAAGCAACCAATTGAAATTGATTTGACGTTGTGTTGCGTGGGTGAGCTTAACACAACAGTGAGAGGTGGTATTCACTGGCCAGTTATATATGGAATTGGACTGAATGTCAAAACTGGTGAAATATTTCCAGCAACATTCCCGGATAAAGGTCCAGATCAGGCTTTGAGATCTGCTCGGCATTTGACAGGCGGTCAACAAGTAAGTGCCAAATATTCTATTTGTTCGAGCTCAATTTAGTTTCTTTTTTTATAATCCATTTTTATTTATTCATTTGTTCAATTATTTATAAATTGAATAATTTATGATTTATTAATCACTTATTTATCTTCAGGTTTTAGACGTTTACGATTGCAGTCTTGGATTATTAAGAATTGGTCCGTTCAATTATGATCCATTACGTGGCGTTGATTTGTGGTTAGCTCAATCAGATCAATTTATTTTACAACATCTGTCTACTTCACCCGATGTAGAACCACCGCATTTTGTTTCTCAGGTATGAAAAAAATATTATTAGAATGAAAAATGGGGATAGAAATAATTTTTTTATTATTTTAATGGTTTTTAATGTGAATTTTTAGATAAGGGCAACGTTGAAGTACATTCAGGACAATCAATTTCCGGCTGTGACAGTCTTTCGGGATAATAGGCCACATTATTATCGTCGTGATGAGACAACTGGCGTTTGGCAACCAATTCGCTATGATACTAATTTTTAATTTGTTTAATTATTAATATTATTTTATTTTTTCATTACATATATGTTACAGAGACAAATCCACATGTCGTGCAATATATCTTGATGAAATTAATGAATCAGATATCAATAATTCATAAGAAATTATTCAGATTACTGAAAAAAAAAATAAATAAATAAACATTTATAGTAAAATTAATTATTGAAATATTTATAAATAAAAAATTTCCGTGTGCCTACTGGCGAATCTTATATATATATATATATATATATATATTATTTGTTGCTCCAATTTATTGATCGGATTGCGCGATAATTGATCTTTCGCTCAAGTTTGCCATAATGAAGTATAGAAAAGTTTTTTGATTGAATAAAATATTAAGTTAGGAGAAAATAAAAATTAATGTTGATGTAAATACTTCGTTCTGAGCTGGGCTTGCTAGAAAAATCCATAATTATTTTTGCTTTGCGCTATTATAATAATTTTTAATTTTTTTTTTAAATTAATTTGAAGAAATAAAATTTTAATTTTAAAATATTGAACGCACATGATGAAATTTACGTTAATGGATTCGTCTGGAAGTTTTTATTGTGCTGTTAAATGTAGGAGAAAGGAAAAATAAAAAAAATTGTACAATGTATAAAATATAAATAATCATCAAAAAAAAAAAAAAAAATTAAAAAAATGTCATAACAAAATTTAATTATATTGTTTCAATCGTTCAACTGATAAATAAACTAGCAAGCCTGGATTTTTTTTTTAGATATAAATTATGTAACAACAATGGCTAGATAATACGAAGAGATATATTTTTACTATATTATAATAAAAAAGTATAAAAAGAGCCGAAAAATTTGAGAAAGAAATAAAAAATGTTTAATTGATTTTTATATTATAATAATTTACGATAAAAAAATATCCATCAATAAAATATGTTTTACATATTTTTGACACATAGCCAGTGAAGAGAGTCATTCGCAATGCCTTGCATTGTATTTTCTTATTTTTTTTATTCTCTCTATCTTCAATTCTTCTATGTATAATAAGACATGAAGTGTTTTTGCGAATGAGAAAAAGATTATAAATAATACATCGCTAATGTAAATTTTTTTTCTGATGTAGCCTTTAAAAAAACTTTTTCAATCAAAAACATAATTGATCAATCTCAACTTTATAATCGATTTTATGCCATTTTCAACTTCTTCTAAAACCCAGTTATTTACATGGCTGTGTGTGCATAAATTTATTTATATTATAATTTTCTTCTAAAAAACAAAAAAAACAAAATTATAAAATTAATTTTACTGCTCTCACTTCCTTTTAGAATTTCTTTACGCCAACGTGACTGTATTTTATAATAATAATAATTATTTGGTGATATATTTATACAGCAAATAAAAAGAAAATAAGAAAAAAAAAAAGGATAATTTTAATTATTATAATTAATATAAATTGGATAATTTACCCAAATATTTTATAAGAAATTTAGAATATAAATTACCATACTTCCAGTGTTAGTTTCACCATTAATCGTTTCAATATTATAGTTTAATAATTAATTTTCACTAGAGCATCTCATTTATGAATTGTCTTACCAAACTAAAATATAATAATGAAACCCTGAAGCTATTTGGAACAGGAACAAACCAATGAAAATCTCACCCCTGATGATCTAAACTAACAAACTTGCCCCGCGGCATCTTCACATGAAATTTCATCCCTCGACCTTCATACAAGACACACCTAACCCTCACTGAATAACCCTCACTTATTTTTTGACAATCTTAATATAGTTATTATCCTCCTCTATCACCTTTAAATATAATTATAGACGTGACAGGCCAAGTTTTCTCATTTAATATTAATGAAATTATAAAGTTCTCCTGATGGTTTTTCTCTAATCGCTCGTTTGTTTGTAATCATAAGAAAATTAAACGCGTACACCGCAGTGTTTTCTTTTTAATTATTTGTCCATCGCGATTGAACTTTGTCAAGATGTGAAAAAATCAAGAGAGCAAATGAGAAAAAAAAATAAAAAAAAATACTAGTTGAAATTTAATTTACTATAAAATCACTATCAATCTTGGAATTATCTTACAACTAATTCACCGATATTTACGTCAAGAAAACGAAGTAGAAAAATTAAATAAACTGCTATTGGCTAGCTTTGTTCAACCATTAACTCTGTATTTTTTTTCTTTTTTAATATTTTTTTAATCAATTAGAGCATATTAATCAGCAGTGTGCCCGGATGCCGAGTGGTTGGATCTACGATAACAATGAAGGAGAGATATTGAATTGTCGAGTGACATTGTAAGCCCATGGATCTTTCAATTGTCAAGAAACAAATAATTCTATATATTCGAATCGATCTGGACACAATTTGTGGCTTAATTTCACACATCAATTTTCAATATCCAATATCGTCAATTGATATATTTGTTGCGCAGTCATGTTGTTATAATCAACGATAATTCCAAAGACAAAATGATACAAGGATGATAATTAATTTCGTTGATATTGGTTCTTAAACTCCATCAACTTTCATTTACTCATGATATTAATTGTTGAATTGAACTAAAGTGAATAAAAATAATTCAATATGAATAAAAATATCAATAAATAAATAAATAAATAAATAAATAAATAAATAAAGTTATTGGATAGAAATTAATGAATAAATTGTATGTTGATTGAAAATAAATTTTTTTTTATTTAAAAGCATTGACGATAAAAACAATTAACTACTCCAAACAAGATTTCACTTGTTGGTATGCAATTAATTATAAAAGGTTGTGGCTTTTAGCCGCTCCTTCAGCCATATGATGTGGTGTGAATAAAAAAAAAATTATATTTCACAACATGTGGTAGATATACACACAATACTATAACACATGCCTAACAATTAATGTATTATTCGCGCACGTTTATCAGCGTTTGCGCACAACGTATTTCAATCACAATTTTCGTCGTCGTTGGCCGTTGGATCATGACGACGACGCGTCGCGACGCTCAGTGCCGCACTGTTAACGCATCTGAACGTATATACCTTTCTCAGTGCTCTCTCTCTCTATTATTTATTTAAACAATTATATCTTACAAACATTGTGATATTTTTTTTAACGTGAATTATGTTTAGGAAAAAATTAATTACAATGTATTGGTAAATATTTATTTTTTAATTCAAGAAATAATTTTTATTGTTAATTTTTTTTTTTTTATTCGTGACAATGTTTTTCATTTTAATTCCAACATAAAACATGCTGATCTGGTAAGTTATTTATTTGAATAAGTATTATTATAAATTAATTTGTTTTTTTAATTCAATGTGACTTTTATTTTTTGGTATTTTTTTTTTATTTTAGTAAATGAGTTTCGCTATTGTATTTTATTTTTATTTATTTTTTATTGTTTCGCGTGTAGGATGACATTAAAAGGATGGAGAAAGTTTGTGAATTCTTTGACAAAGCAGTTGAAGTTTATCATGACATGTTTATCCTTGCACAACGCAGTTGTTCGTACTCGAGCATGTTTATATTCATGAAACATATACGAAATAGATAGAAAAGAAAAGAAAGAGAGTTGGGGGTGATAGTGAGGAAAAAGTATTTCCGCATGGGTTGGGTGGGAAAATTGTTGAGGAAGAAAAGTAATAATGGTGGTTAACTTCAAAGCTCTATTTAACTACATAAAGAAACTTCAATTCTACAAAAATTACACAGTATTAAAGATAAAAATTTTGTTTTCCTTTCTTTTTTTATTCGCTCACGTTTGCAGAGTAATATTGAACAAACAGTAATTCCAATTTAGAGGCAAAAACATTTCCAATTAAAATAAAATAACCCCTCAGGGTATTTTTTAAAAAAAAAATTGATGAGCATCAAAATAATATTAATATTTTTTATTTATGATAAAATTTTTTTTTTGTCCACAATTAATTCGTGTCCTCGTTATATTTCTTGGTGGGTTCACTTCATATCTATGTAACATCCACTCGTCAAGAGTCACTTGCACGCACACACTCATCTTCTGAATTCAATTTTTTTACTTATAAAAAAAAACATCATCCGTGAAGTGTATTGGGGCAGAAGAGGAGGAAAAAAAAATTCAATAGGACCAAAGGGACCAATTCTATTGAGGTTGCCGGGTCATTTTCATCGTGGGTTCTCATAAATTCTTCTTCATATATATACATACATACATACATACATACATACATACAGTATGATGACTATCCATTACTTATCTTTATCAATCCATCATCAGAAATTTTACTCTTTCACTTTATTAATAAAAGATTACTCATTTATCTCCAGTAAAAAATTCAACATCAACAAATAATTGATCATTATTATTTTTATAAGAAAAAATATTATTATATCTGACTTTAATGTTTATACTTTTGACTGTTGAGTGTTGATAAATTAAATTTTACATGACAATAACAAGAAAAATGGTGATTATAATTAAAATTGATTAAGTTAATAATTTATATTAAAAATGATGCAGAATTTACAGCTAAAGTCAAATGTATATTTAAACTATTTAAATGCAGTATTTAAATATGTATGGTGGAGATATATGTATGAGCTTTTAGTCTGCCTACTATCGTGTACCACCCTGTTACGTTTCTTGTCTTCTCTTCGTAATAGTTGTGTTGAAATTTCGTATTACCACTCCATTACTGGATTTCTATACACCATGAAAGCATGCAATTACATGCTTGTGTAGCTTGTCATGGAATAAATGCGAAACTGAACCGTGAATGGGTGCAAGATGCAGACATGCAAGGATGAAAGGGTGTTAGTGTGCCAGGGCGTGTGAGTATATATGATAAAATAAAAGAATTCAATAGGAGAAAATGAAAAAAAAATTTAATTATACATTGCATACATGATAATGGCGCAATTGTTTCTTTATCAATAGGAAATAATTGCACATTTGCACTTTGTACACTTGCGAGTACCTAAAAAAAAAAATTTATTTAAATATCGTTAGTTATTTTTTATTTTTTTTTCGCATTGTTAATTAAAATTTATAAAAAAATGTTTGAGATTAAATTTTGGAGATGAAATTATTTTTAATTTATTTTATTAATTATATAGAAAAAGATTCTTTGCTGTTTTTATATTTATGGCTTTCAAATTAAAATCATAATTGAATTTATTACATGAATTTTAATTCATATTTTTGTTTTTAACGATGAGGGTGGGAAAGAATAAAAAAAGATCAGTTTATTGTGATTAAAAATATATGGCTGACAACACTTTCCTCATTACTATTGTATACTTGAGGATTCTCTTGTTCTTAAGAAAAAGTTTATAGAAGCGGAAAAAAAAAAGCAGCATCGTATAGGACAGAGGATTTTACTGTCAGGGTCCTGAAAAGCCCATTATATTTCTGGCGAAAAGTACTTTCACCGAATGACTTCTTGAAAAAAAAAAAAAGTTAAATTAGTTCATTTGTGTCACTTCAATTTTATTGCGCTACCAAAGCTGATAAATAAAACAAAAATAAAAAATAGCGAGCAAATAAATTATGAAGAAAATTTTGATTGACGATAAAAGCAAAGACGAAAGGAAGAAAAAATATTATATTTAAATTTATAGAATTTTATTTTGAATAAAATAAAATGCAGAAGACACTTTGGATATTTTAGTGTCAGAATTTAAAAATAAAACAATATATATTATAATAAAATGATGAGAATGAAGCGATGCAGTAAAGATGTGATGTTAGAAATCTTCTTGAATTTTTTTTATTTTTCACAATTCAAATATTAAAATCAGCTCAGTCTAGATTTTCACGACTAACATTTCTGCTTCTCTTGATATTCCAGCTGTCGAGGTTGTTCAATCGTCTCATCTTTCCGTCACGCATACATATATATTGATTGTTAGATAGTACAATACTATTATACAGTACGAGAAGCGATGGTACTTGATCTATATCACGATAGCTTGAATAATAAAGTAGTGAAACGAAGCCCTTTCTAATATATATAATACTTTCTCTTCGTATTTTATTCATTCCCCTATTTTTTGTGCAATTTTTCATTTAATTCCACAGTAAAAAATCTTTGGAATGTCTTGATAAAAGCAAAAATTCTTCTCTTTTCCTTATTGAAAGTAAATCGAAAATTCTCAAGTATGAAAAAAAAAAAAATTATATAGAATGAGATATTTTTTTTTTCACGCCAATCGACTCATTGAATACATAATAGAATCGAAAAAAAAAAAAAAATTACACGTTTCAAATTCAATTGAGATAAAGGTTGGAATTCACAATTTTAAATATGTAAAAAATTTTTACATAGATTTATAAATGGTTATATAATTCTGTGAGGCATGAAAAAAAATATACAATCTATCTGTTATATAAATAAAAAAACATACAAATAAATTATACATAATAGAGTTAAATAAATTATAAATTCATGAATAAATAAATAAATAAATAAATAAATAAATAAATAAATAAATAGAAAAGAAAAGATATTTATACGATAATTCTCGTTAGTAATTTCCCAAGAATAAAAAAATTCATGTCAGTCATAAAGTATATTTAATATTAAATAAAAAAATATTGTCAACTTGATAGAAAATACAGAAAACATATAAGCTTATGATTATCATTGTCATTGTCATCGTTAATTATTGGCTTGAATTTCCTCTAGAGTTCACACTGTGTGATTGGGATAATATTGAGAAAACCTTTTGCATAATCCAGTAATTCCCATTGCACTAAGTAGATACGTGCTGTACTCAACGATATTTATATTCACCACTCTCTTCTTCTCATGATATACACTCAGTATGTATACACACACACACACATACATATGTATTGAACCATGTGAATATTTGAGAGCACTATACATTCGTTCTTTGTTTCATTTACATTATCTAACAATATTTACATGAAAATATATATTTTTTTGTTATTTACATATTGTCATCAAACACATTTGTAAATATATTTCAATTTATATGTACAATGTACATGTTGACATTTTGTTTACTATTTCTTGTTTATTATTTGTATACATATAAATTTACTTCAAATGGTTTTTTATTAAAATAAATAGAAAAACACAAAGAGATAAAATATCTCAATGTAACGAAAAAAATATGAATTAAATATTGGGAAATTAATTTATATAAAAATTATAATTACTCGAACATTCCACCTTTGTGCGAGGAATTTCTGTTGGTCAATCAATTGCCGATGAAGCAATATTCCTGACACAATTCAAACCACAGCATCTGTTTATGTCGCTTGAACACCAAAGTCCTTCGATTTGTATGCGCGATATACACGCTCAAAGCTCAACATCCTCCACTGTTTACCAAGTTATTTCGGTGTTATGTTTGTGTATGTATATATTCAATGCTGATATGTATGTGTAGTAAACAAATATAACAGGGTTTTCGTTGTGTACTACTGTGAATGAAAAGCATTAAGAACAAAAGGAAGTGACGCCATTGCCGGTAACTCGGTATTTACTTCCTTGGCGAATATTGTTTACATCAACAAAATCATTATCTTGACGATAACTAGACAAAGCCAATTGGAAATTTACCAAGTGAATATTCAAGACGTATAATGTAACATGAAAATAACGTGATCTTATTATTATATTACGTATAAATATAAAGAATAAATGTATGAGAAAAAATTAATAAAATATTTCATAATGTTTTTACGTGTATGTAAAATTTATTTTTTTTCTTCTTTTTTATTGTAGCTAAATCTATTTTTTATCATCACTCAATGTATTATACTATACTGTAAAATTTTTATTATTGTTTGGTATTTTATGTATTGTATTGAAAATTCAAATATCATCGTTGGTATTGTTGTATTTACCGAAGAGTAATAGCGTTTCATTTTATTTTTTACTATTTCCATTATTCATTTTCAAACAGATGTCGTTGACATTAATCGTTGCTGTCGTTATGTAATCATTTTTATTTTACGTCTCCCCAAGCAAACAATTTTTATTGTGAAGAATATTTATTGATTTACAGAGAGAAAATAATTACAAGATATAAATTCTATAATTGATTATTGAGAATATGGAATACATATAATAATCAAAAATGTATTTATAAATATAAATAATTATTAGATATCTTATTGTGAGAGAATGTTGAATGGTAGAAAATATCACAGATTTAGATGAAAGAAAAAAAAAAAGCAGAAAGAAATAAAAAAAATTGCCTTGTGAATTTTTTTTTTCCTGCAGTTTGTTTTTGTCTTGTTCAGACTTTTTTTTTTTCTCTTTTGACGCGCTCTGGATATTTTCTTTCTTCTCATTTATTTTTTTTTATTTCTCCCTATCTCTCAATGTCACGATTTACCACATTGTATACATGAATGTCAGTGTATAAGTATATATTTATACATTGTCAGTGTTATATATTCATTGCACACCAGGAGTTCATTTCTATACAAAACACTCTGTGAGCAATTAATACCTGGAAAAGAAGAGATAGAAGGAATGACAGGAGGGAATAAAGGTTGATGATGGAACACACCCTGTTGTTTACAGGTGTACTCGAAACAATAATTAAACTGGAATAATATGATAAACAAACAATTGAAAATTCAATCATTATTCAAATTATTATATTTTTTTTTTATTCTTTTATTTTATCGAAACACAAATTTAAATTTGTTCGCAATCAAAACGAATTGACAAACAGATAATTGTTATAATTTTACAGAAAAATCACAAACGGACAATTGTTATATAATTTTACAAAAAAAAAAAAAA
>JAQQBS010001424.1:1688328-1699887 GCA_030347275.1 Microctonus aethiopoides
AAAAAAAAAAAAAATACAGAATATCTGATAATATTACTAAAATATATTCGTGACAAAAGTTTAATGAACGTAATATCATGACTCGAATAATTGTTATAACCACTCAGACACGAAATGTCAGTTTATCGTCGATATTATTAATTATCTCTACTGACAAATTAATATGAAACTAATATAATCATGATCACATCACTATATATCAATATTCACTCACAAACAGCACATCTTCTCTATTATATTATTCATATATAATAATTTATAGTAAGATATTAATCAAGCGTGAAAATTCAAACTAATTACGAAGTTGTTAATAAAGATGTCGCAGTAGATATTTTATCGTCGAGTGGATCAAAGGCATGGACGAAGATCACAGAGTAAATTAACTTTGATTCATTGTCCGTGAAAAGTTACCTGGAAATTTCATTGATAAAAAAATGAAGCCAAAAAAAAAAAAATTATTACCATCACTATTACTATTGTCACAATTATTACAATCACCATCACTATTATTATTATTATTATTATTATTATTATTATTATTATTATTATTATTATTATTGCGATTACTATTATAACTATTATAACTATTTTAGAATTATTATGAGTATGATAATGATGGTTATTATTATTGCTATTACTATTAATATTATAACTATTATCACTATTTTTACAATTATTATTATTATTATTGTTACTATTATTACTATTATTACTGCTACCACTATTGTTACTATTATTATTGTTATTATTATTATTATTATTATTATTATTATTATTATTATTATTATTATTATTATTATTATTATTATTATTACTATTATTATTGTTACTATTATTATTGTTACTATTATTATTGTTATTATTATTATTATTATTATTATTATTATTATTATTATTATTATTAATATTATTATTATTATTATTGCGATTACTATTATAACTATTATAACTATTTTAGAATTATTATGAGTATGATAATGATGGTTATTATTATTGCTATTACTATTAATATTATAACTATTATCACTATTTTTACAATTATTATTATTATTATTATTGTTACTATTATTACTATTATTACTGCTATCACTATGGTTACTATTATTGTTATTATTGTTGCTATTATTACTATTATTACTGCTATCACTATTGTTATTATTATTATTATTATTATTATTATTATTATTATTATTATTATTATTATTATTATTATTATTATTGATTATTGATGATAATAATAATCATAATAATAAAGGTTCGTTAATTTTCTTGGTCAAAGGCAAATTATTTTGAGGTAGGAAAAAAAAAAATTGCAAGTTTTCATTTGGTTATAAAGGTATTTTGCAAAAGGTTAATTAACGTTGAGTATCACATTTTTTTTTTTTTTTTTAGAATTCATTTCACCACTTTTTTTTTGTTCCTGAAAAGTTGTGACGTATTTGTGGGTGTATGTGTGTATATTTCATTCATGGTTGGAATTTTTTTTTCACACCAACTTTCTATTTATAATGTGCATCTGGTTTGTGGGAATACTTTAACACCAAAATTTTTATTTCTCATTGTAAATGAATGGAAATAAACGATGGACATTTGCGCAAACAAAATAAACAAAATAAACGAGAAAGAGATTGACAAAAGGAAGATGTTATATTTTTAGTAACAATAAAACTAGACGCAGGAGGTGTCATATTTGCAATGGACAAAAGGATGTCATATTATATTATTAATATACTGAAAATGTGAAGTAGTTAGAATATATATTCTGTACGTGACTTCACTTGGTGCATCTCAATCAACTCTCATTTAGCTCACGGTACTTTCACGTTAATTAAATTCATTTTGAAATGTACTCGTTATGAGAATAATATACAAAATATATTTATGCCATAAATGAAGAATATAGTGACAGGAAACTTAAGAAATATTTCTGCAGCAATTGAAATTTATTAAAAATAAAATAAAAAAAAATATTTCATAAAAGAATAAATTTTTTTTTTCTCATTTTATTTCTGGCATTTCAATGATACAAATGACGATTGAAAATATACAATGTGAAAAGAACAAATGTCTTGTACATCATTGAACTAAATAAATATATAAATATATACATATATTTATTCATACCCATATAATGCACGTGCGAACTTTGTGAGTTCATCGTCATCCTCATCGATCTTCGAGTGGTCGAGGCAACGCCACAGCATCACAACATTGAGAAGGGACGGAAAGAAAAAAAAAATAAAAGGGATGAAGCACAACACAAATATATTTACACGCACTCATATATAAACACATGTAGGAATATACATACACAAACACACAAGAACGATATACTGTGGTGTTAGAGTGAGGTGAAGAGGAAGTATATTGCTGTGGCCGTTGTGCAGACTATCAATAACTCTCGACCGGAGCTTTGCCATAGTGTTGCTTCTAGAATGGAAGAAGAGAAAAAAATAAATGTCTGTACATAAAAAAATAAAATAAAAGCGAAGCTGAAAAAAAAAAATTATTTCTCTTACAAAGCAAGGACAATTCTTTTTGTCATTCGTACAATTGTCTCAGAGAGACATCGAATGGTCAATAATAATGTGAAGTTATTTATTTTTATAGAGACCATTGACATTATCAATAATGTTGCTGGATTGTTGGAAAAGAAAAAAATTATCTTTTCTATTTTCTTTTGTGTGTATGCGAAAATATTTCCAATCATTCGAGATAAAAAATCCCAATTTAATTGAGTGCAAACGCAGAAATAATAATATTGTTATATTTCTTCTTTGATTTATCGTAAAGTTTGAAAAACTAACGTTGCTTGACTCCACAATTTTATCTGGATTATGAAACAATATAGGTATATATTTATGAAATACATAAATATATCCTCTTTGTATATGGATAATGAAGGTATAGATATGTATACGTGTAGTAAAGAGGGTTGCCAAGAGCAACATTTTAGAGAGGCGTGTGATGGTGTTGAAATGAGGGGTGTGCAAAAATTTTCTTCGATGTTATTTGGCTTTGTTGGTGTGTTTGCACTCGATAATAAATTATCTAAGCTTACTCAGCGAAACATCCGACCGCTTTTCGGTGTGCTTTTTTTTTTTTTTTTCTCTCCTTTCCGTGATCCCACAAACACATTGGATTTTATTATTTCGCCTTAGCTGAACCAAACAGTGAACATGAAACAACCGAAATTTTTACTTAGGTGTATCCATTGTCGTAAATCACCGTAATGGAATCCATTTTTTTTTTCTCTTCAACACTCTTTATGTACCTACCACGAGAAAGATGAATAAAAAAAAGAAGAAGGTTTTATTGTGTAATTTTTGCTACATCGAGAAAGCAAAGCTTGTATAAAATAATGTGTACTAAATTAATTAATTAATTAATTAATTAATTAAATAAAAATACAAATATATTTTAACTGCATAAATTTACAAATCTCAATTTGATTTGTGATGAAAATTCTTTGATAAATTAATTATTTTTTAGGAAATAAATACAAAGTAGATAGTTAAAATTTATAAATTATATATTATTAATATTTGTTACATTAACTTTTACATCGGATAATATGAATTAAATTTCTAACTAAATACAAATACAGACATGATAAACATAGTTTAAATTTTACACGAACACAATTATTCGACACAAGTTGGTAACTATTAGGTTCTATCGAAGGACAAAAGCGTATAGAAACATCAAAGGGAAAAAATAATTACAAGATCAAGTGTTTCTCTAGTTTATTATTTACCTGCAGCATTTTATTTTGTTGTAAATTTTACACTTTATTCTGACGACAGTTTGGTAAACTTGTTAAACGAAATTTTGATAGTCGTTTATAGCAAATTATATACTTAACTGCAGTTATAAATTGCATGTAAAAAATAAAAATACTTTGATAAACAAATGTGTCAAAGGAAAATGGTTGGAAATTGTGCATTGTAAAATCGGGTGTATATAAATATATTGTTAAAATGCAGGTGTAATAAGTGAAGGTTGGCGTGGCCAAGCTTGATAATAAAGTTGAGGTGTACAATGAAATCACCCAAATGCAAGTGGCATTACGTAAATGGTTTTGCTTTTGTGTATTGAGAGTCAACGTCACTCAGAGACATATGTATAGAAAGCAAGGTTGTTTGGATTTGATTTTATATAAAATCTGTTAAATCCCCAGGAATCCCCAGGGAATAAATTCACGTTTGGATGAATTCAATGCTTATCACTGAAAGTAACTTTCAATTCAACCAACATATCAATGTGATGAGGTGAATTTTCAACACCGGAAATAGTCAGCATTTCGATAAAATACTTCGTACAATATATCGATATTAGATATAATCCTGAGGCTCAACTTTCAATTCCAGATTAATTTTTCAATAGATTTTGTGTTGTCATGAAAATTTTTTACTTTCAATTTTCGCTTCATATCATTGTTTTATTTTCTCTTTAATTATTCCTCAATTTTTTTTTTACAGTAATAAATAATTCTCCCATTTCATCATGTCTCTCAAGACAAAAATTGATTAACTATTTAAATAACAATAAGAAGAAAAAAAAGAACAGAAACTTTAAAACTTTTCCAATGAAAAAAAATTTTTATTTTCATCATTACTTTATATTTTCTATTAATATCAACTTCTCCATCACAATCCTCCTTAAATTCAACAAAATATACAAAAATATGATACCAAACCCATAAAATATTCATCAAATAAATAATTTCCTCGGTTCATTAGTTTGCCAAAGAAATAAATAAATATCTAACTTAAATAAATAATAAAAATAAAATTGGTTAACTTTGAAACTTTTCCAATAAATTCATCCCTTGTACCAGCTATTTGTCGATGAACTCAAAAGGGTAGGATGATATATAACAACCCATACATACATACATACACACATACATACATACATATACACAATATAAAGCTCAATTGCCGGAGGTTATAAACAGGAATGTCTATGTCTGTGTATAGTACATTATCCAGACGTCGCATCAGCCTCTTTTTTTTTTCTCTAGTCCTTTGATCGTTTCACGCAAGAATCCCCATGTGTACCTACTGAAGTAGTCACACACGTGGCCATTACTCTTGTACAATGTACGCCCAAACAAATCTGTCACTAAGCTTTAACATAAAATACCTATAACATGCGCTTTAGTCGTTGCCAATTAGTCGTGAAAAAAATGAGTAAAAAATATTATTAACACACTTTTAAATACATAAATCCATATTTAATATGTGTATACATATTTCTATACTTACATAAAGGTATGGAAATATTTACATACATATATATTTATATTGTAATTAATAGTACCTACATGAGGGATGAGCAGAATAATTTTACTGCTCGATGAACGTCCCGATTTATCACTAGATTCAAACGCCCTCTCATTTTTATTTCATATAATAATACTCCATTTTACACTCTTAATGTTTATCATTTATTGTGGACATATACATTTATGTATGTATGTATTTGGATATTTATTTATGTATATGTGAGTATGCAAACACTATTGCTACGTAACCTACTTATTTGGTTTAATGTTGAGCTTTGGAAAATTATACATCAGACACAGAGTTAAATTTCTATCAACATTTTCATCGGAAAAATATTCATCGCAATATTCTGTTTAGTATTCACTGTCGATTATATATGTATTTAATTTTGCCATCGTACTCCTCGATTATTTATTCAGAAACTGAAGAAAAAAAAGTAACAGAGATAATTTCATTTTTATCTCAATCGTAAAATAGATTTCGTCGGCTCTCAAAAAAAGAAAAAAAAATACGACAAAGAAAATAAAATAAAATGATGGAATACAAGAACAAAAAAAAAATTGTTTTCGATTATCATCTTTTATTCTGAAGATAATAAAATATATAGTGTTTATATATGTATGTATATGAATATATATTTATATTATTAGTCATACTTTTATTTTCATATTCTGTTAGCGATACAATAAATAAAAAATGCAAAAAAATTTTTTTTGTATACACATTCGAAAAACATGAATACAATTTATTTATCGATACTAGAAAATATTTGTGATTTATTTCTACAGAATGAGAGAGAATATATAAAATGAAACTCGATTACATGTCATATATTTGTATACATACATGTATGTATGTCAAAATAAATATATATATACATATGTATAATGTGAGTCGTGTAGTTAGAGATTGCTCTAGAAGGCTGACTATTGCATTCCGACTCTACTCGAATCACTTGGCGTCGCTCGATGCCGAGTAGAAACGTAACAAAAGGCAGAGAAACGAGAATTCTGCCATCGGATGATGTCTACATATAGATACATACACATGCATCTACAGACGTATAAATTTACCTGAACATAGCAATAATAATAATAATAATAATAATAGTAGTAGTAGTAGTAGTAGTAGCAGCAGTGGTAGTAGTAACATTAGTAATAGTAATGGTGATGATAACAATAATAGTAATAATAGAAATAGTAATAATAGTAATGATTGCAATAATAGAAATAGCAATAATAGTAATAGTAATAGTAATAATAGTAATGGTAGTAATAATAATAATAGCAATAGTAATAATAACAATAATAGTAATGGTAGTAATAATAATAATAGTAATGGTAATAATAATAATAGCAGTAGTAATAATAACAATAATAGTAATGGCAGTAATAATAATAATAGTAATAATAACAATAATAGTAATGGTAATAATAATAATAATAGTAATAGTGGTAATAATAATAATAATAATAATAATAATAATAATAATAATAATAATAATAGTAATAATAGTAATAGTAGTAATAATAATAGTAATAGTAGTAGTAATAATAATAATAGTAATAGTAATAGTAGTAATAATAATAATAGTAATCGTAATAGTCGCAATAATAATAATAGTAATCGTAATAGTAGTAGTAGTAGTAGTAGTAGTAGTAGTAGTAGTAGTAGTAGTAGTAGTAGTAGTAGTAGTAGTAGTAGTAGTAGTAGTAGTAGTAGTAGTAATAATAATAATAATAATAATAATAATAATAATAATAATAATAATAATAATAATAATAATAATAATAATAATAATAATAATAATAATAATAATAATAATAATAATAATAATAATAATAATAATAATAATAATAATAAAGAATGTATATTTATCTATTGTATATCACGGTCAAGGATAAAAAAAAAAAATGCCAACACTTTTGTAGGTAAAAGCCAATGTGAAAATTCAATATTCACTATTGAAAATCAGTAGAAATTGAATAGAAATATAAAAAATATATGTATATATATAATAAAAATAAAAATACAGATAAATATTATTTTAGATGTAGGTAGATATGTATATGAATGATTATATAGAATGAATTTGGTTTTATATTTACTATGCCTACTTGATAAAGGTCAACTGACGTTTATCAAGGTTGACAAATCCTTGGGATAAGTCCAGTGATCATAAAAAAATGTCATGGAAAATAAATGGAAAATTCATTTTATGTATACTTGATGTTATCCACATAACATTTTATTTCTTACAATCTCAAACATGAAGGAAAATTAATCATTTGTTTTTAGTACTTTATCATTTTTTGTCTGGTGTGTATAAATATATATTTAAGAGTATAGTGACTATTTTATATGTAAAAACTATGATTGACATGATGATATCTTCTACGATTGTGTGACAAGATCTTGTTTTTCCAACATCAAACATCAGTAATTACCCAGCATCAAATAACAATACTAACATCATTACTTTTTATATAAACAAATGAATAGAATCATTTGATGGTATATTAAATTAGTTTTATTATTTTTTAAATAAAATAAATATTTCAAATTTATTCCTTATTGTATTATTATAGCAGTGATGTGCTTCCAACTTTGATTCACATGCATATCTATATCTAGTCTCCCCTTCCAGTTTAGCACCCTCTAGAGTTCATTCAAAGATACCAAATGAGGTCACCAGTATACTTGAATTTCCGCTCTTGTGTATATACCTGAACTCTTTAACATTATCCTACTTCAATATCACAGCCTTCGACATTGCCAATATGTTGTGTTGAGGTGGAGGATGAACATAGAATCGAATCAAAACTCCCACGCTTATTCGCTCTGTCTTTTTCTCTTGGTTGCAAGCACACATAAACAATAATTTTTCATTGTCGTGAAATCACAATCAAAATTATTACTTTGATGATGATTGATTTCTTCTTTCTTATTTTTTTCTTCGTGTATATTTTTATCTGTATGAATAAAAAAAAAATTAATATCACCAGAAGACACAAATATAAAAGAAAGAGATATCAACTATGTGGTCTTGTTTTATCTGGCGAAAAAAAAAAAAAATATGATGAGAGTGGAGAAAGAAAAATAAAATACTTCACAAGGAAAAGATCGAGGCAAAAAATATATATATACACATTTATTTATTATATAGATGTAGGTATATATACATATGCGACCTCTACAAAAGTGTTTCTCTAGTGCACTGCAATGTAATTTAATAAGAGTACAGAAAATGTTGGAGATATAGCAAGTGGATAGTCGCAAAAGCTCTACCAGCGATAGCAGAGTTGGCGAGAGATTGCAAATGAGTAATAGAAAAAAATGCACTAAGGTAATGAGACTTTGGGGATGAGCCGAAGACAACGGGTATGAAAAAATTTTTTACTCTGTGAAAAAAGCCTATAATTTACTTGACTCACTGTGAATATGTTTGTATTTATACTTGGAAATATTTAATATACGTAAATTAAATTGACAATTTCATTTTATTTTTCAATTTTTTGACAGAGTTAATGGAACACTCTTGACTATATTTCATTCTCTGTTGCTATTCTGTCGTGGATGATAAAAATGTAACTGGCTAGAGGGCGTAACATGACAATGAGACCTAACAATATGTTGAATAGTCATAAAACAATTTTTTTTTTTTATTTTTTCCAACGCAGTAGCTCATTTTCTTGTTAATAATAAACAACTGACAAGACTGAGAATGATGATGGCGGATAAAAAATAATGAATAATAATAAAAATACACAGGAAACTGTTAAGGTAAATTTTATTTGCAGCACGAGGATCATTTGGATGTTACGTAAAATATTAGAGCCAGCCACGAATCCGTACGAACGAATGGATTAAGTTGGTTGGGAATATAGAAAAAAAAAAAAGAAAAAAAAAAGCAGAGATGTATTGTGGATAAAATTGTGCAATCGTTATTTTTCTCAGGGACACCCTGATACTTTTCATGAGTTGTCAGGATCATAATTTGTTCAAATGTAGGTTAGTTACAAGAGAGTGATATCAAATATGATTGATTAGTTTGTTTGATGAGAATTTTTATAACCTAAAATAAACACTGCGAATAAATTGAGCGTAGAAGTTAAATCACGTAGCAATTACGATTAACACTTTCGTGTTGAAACAGCACGAAAGTTTATTTAATCAAATATACTATCAAATATAATTATAGGCCATGAAATATCGAATAAATATTTCAATTAAAAAAATATTACGAATACAATAAATAATGTTACTTTGTAATTTGTTATTTATTTATTTTTTTTTATATTTCGATTTTAGTTTTGGTATTTCTTTCATTACCAACCGATCGTTTTTTTTATTTTCTTCAGGGAATTGGTTAGTTCAACAGACTCATGGAAGAAAAATTCCTTTGGGATTTTACTCCACTAAAAATACCATTATTTTCATCCCTTTCATTTTATATACTTTAATTTATTTATTTATTTATTTATTTATTTTTCCTACTTAATATAAATACATTTGTTCACCTTTTTATTAATTTAAATCATCCTCAACTTTAACGAATGAAAATATTTTAACAAACTAATTAAACATTTATTTTCAGTACAAAAATATTTCCTGAGAAAAATTTATTTTCAAATAAAATAATCCTCAATTAAACTTCATGATTACTAAATTATAATACTTTTATTAATTTATTTCCTGTGTTTATATAGTTATAAATAACCACAAGCTGTTACCCAAGTTGGCTTATTATTCTACTAAACTAAACAACACTAACAATTCTCTCCCTCCAGCTATTCAATGTTTGTTTTTACTTTGGCGTTGACAGTCAAATGCAATGACGTGCAAAGCACGTCAACGACTCAAAGAGAATAATTGATACTGACTTTTCATGAAATGTTTGTCACACTCATTGCACTCTACTTCATCATGTAATACAAGTCTCACTAATTTCATTGCATCCACATACTTTTGACTTTATACACATGTGTATAAATAAATATTCACATATATTTTGCTAAATATTTATACATTTATTTAAATGCTACATGTTCATGTTCTACTTGGTATCACCGAGGCATTTCTGTTAATTTCTCTCGAGACCGTCAGATTGAAATACACCACTATTCACACATACATGTAGCTTTCAAACCAATATACATTTATACACCTGGCGTTAGTAGATGTTCAAGTCATTAATTAAAAATTAAAAATACCTGAAGAAAAAAAAACCAAAACAAAATTAATTATCCAAAATTCCATTTCAACCAATGTCAAAATAAAAATAAATATGCTTTACTATAAAATTACTAACATTATAAAAAAACTAAAATTAAAATTACAAGTAAAATTAATATTAAATTTTCATATTTTTATTCATACATTTCCCACTTTCTACAAATAATTAAAATTCATTTATAAATTAATTACACTAATGCGATTCAATCTCTCATTATTATTTCTCATTACCATCAAAAATGGAATAAAAATAAAAAAATGAGCAAGTAGAAATAAATAAAGGTAATTAATTGAACGAAATTTATTTTATAAATCACGATTTATTATTCGAATTTAAAATCCCGGATTATAATCATTAAATGTTAAATCATCATAAGGATCATCCATGAATAAGTAGAAGTAAAGACACTAAAGGTAGACATGAAGACGAGGTGGAATGGGAAGCAAGTTATACGGCTAAAATAGATATAGAAGAAGATGGAGATCGACAGGAATGCAATTAAGAGGAAAGACAATCGTGGTGGAGGAGCGAATCTGTCGTGTCGATGAACGCCACCGATAAATCAGTACTTGTCCCACATCTTTTCTCTTACTTCCTCATCTATATACCCTTCCGTCTAATCCCTGTATATATACATATACACACACATATATACATTTATATGTACACGACATGCTCGTTTGTATTCATCCATAGCGAATTTTACTTATAACGAAGGCATAAATAATAGAACGAAAGATCTAATAAACCCTTTTTATTTTTTTCTATAGTTATTCGTCTATATATTTATTATATATATATATTGTATATATATATAATATATATATATTTGTATATATGTATTAATCTCTCAACCTAGATGTAGGTTTGTATATGTATACTTTTTTAGCTCTACT
Organism: Microctonus aethiopoides; assembly: GCA_030347275.1. Lineage (NCBI taxonomy): Eukaryota > Metazoa > Arthropoda > Insecta > Hymenoptera > Braconidae > Microctonus > Microctonus aethiopoides. The sequence goes on from JAQQBS010001424.1 coordinate 1,699,752, forward strand.
CGAAAACGATTCTGACCCTCTCAAATTATTAAATAAATAAATAAATAAATAAATAAATTAATAATAATAATAATAATAATAATAATAATAATAATAATAATAATAATAATAATAATAATAGTAGTAGTAGTAGTAG